>RQTK01000516.1:205388-241148 GCA_003991915.1 Elysia chlorotica
AGTAGTAGTAGTAGTAGTAGTAGTAGTAGTAGTAGTAGTAGTAGTAGTAGTAGTAGTAGTAGTAGTAGTAGTAGTAGTAGTAGTAGTAGTAGCAGTAGTAGTAGTAGTAGTTAGTGGTCGTGGTGGTGGTTGTGGTGGAGATGGTGGTGTTGGTGCTGGTGGTGGCGGCGGCGGCGGAAGCATCAGCAGCAGCAGCAGCAGCAGCAGCAGCAGCAGTAGTAGTAGTAGTAGTAGTAGTAGTAGTAGTAGTAGTAGTAGTAGTAGTAGTATTGTCGTCGTCGTTTTAGATATTAGGCCTACACTTTAAAAATTATACATATGCACACACCTATTTCTAAACTAGAACAATAAAATGGCCAAAAATAAAACATTTATAACGTAGATTTAAACAGATACAGTGGACTGAAAATTGAAAGTAACCGCACTTCCGAAGTTCCGTCTCAACCCAATGGGGCTGCCCGAGTAGTCAGTGGCGAGGGACTGTTTGGATTCCTGTTCTTTATTCCTCATTTCTGTGGTGTAACCTTTTAAATTACTTCCCTTGCAATTAAGATCTTATTACTATTTCACTTTCACTTTCCATTTCATTGTCAGATTCAAAGTGTAAACAAATCGAAAAGGAAGCTTTTAGGCACTACGTGATCATTTCCATATTTTTAGTGCAAGCTTTTTTGGTTTTGGTTTTTACAAAAAAGAAATAGGAAACCATATCGGTTTTTTTTTTTTTGTATTATTTAAGAAACAAAAGTACATTTATGAGGACAGTTAGAATAAACTGCACGGCGGTATGGAAACAGTAGATACAGACACTGGTATGAAGTAAATTGTACTGTTAGTAATTTACGACTAGAAGTAATATTATTGCTGTTGAGTTGGTTTTGCGTCCAACGTCATCACTATGTAGCTTATATTGTGGACGGACCCCAAGACTGACGTCTGACAATTGTATGTGCTGCCACACATAAGACAAGATGGGGATACCATGGCTCCTGTCTCGGCCGATCACATTAGACAGAATGACTAGGCTAAAAGTAGAACAAACATTATATAATCACCCACAGTTACTCAAATGCACTGATAGATTATTATGGAGTTATGTTCCATTAAGGAAAAAAAAACAGAACATTTTGTGTGGGCAACCTTTGTTTTTTAAATATTTGTAAGTCCATGAAGCTTTGTACTGATCCAAATCTATCATCATAGGAAAATCTCTCTCTCTCTCTCTCTCTCTCTCTCTCTCTCTTTCTCTCTCTCTCTCTATCTATCTATCTATCTCTCTTCCTTCTCTCTCTCCTTCTCAACGCTCAATATTCTTCCTCTTGTTTATGTTAAGTGCATGTTTTTAGAATTGAAAATCTGTATTGTTGGGGTTTTATTTTCACCTGTTCAGGATTATAAAGAACATCTATGCAATAAAATATATCTAAGCCTATAGAAGAAAACTTTGAATAGCTTACACTGCAAGAGCTATGATCTTTACGTTATTTTCTTCTATTTATGAACAGGAAAGGGACCTCTGTCAGGACGAGTGGCTTTAGTTACTGGCGCATCAAGTGGTATAGGCAGGGCCACAGCCATTGCTCTAGCATCAGCTGGTGCTAAGGTTTCCCTGGCTGCACGTAGAGCTGACCTGCTTCAGGAAGCTGTGAAAGCTATAAAAAATGACAAAGGAGAAGCAATGAGCATGGAGGCAGATGTCACTAGCATGGAACAGGTAAGACTGATGGGTTTTTTTTACATACAAGAGCAATTTAGTTGTGAGCACCCTTTAACTTTTGAACACTTGATATAATAATATGTTTTTTGTTTTGTTTTTTAATGCAACTAGGACTGTTTATGAGATTACCGTGCATAGTTAGCTATTACAGTATGCACTGAAATACAAATATTGCTGTTCATTGTAACATTTATCTTTTTCCAGATGAAAGCTATAGCAGAAGCTACTGAGAGCACGCTGGGGCCAGTAGATATTTTGGTAAACTGTGCTGGGGTCATGTATTATACTCTGATGAAAAATGTACACCAGCAGGAATGGGATAGACAAATAGATGTTAATTGCAAGGTAATTGACTCTGTAAAATGTGGATTATGCATGCAAATAAAAATATTTAATAAAAAATTAAGAGTATTTAATGTTTTATATTTGTTTTGTTTATTTTGTCAAATATGCTAAAAATCAGTTGTACATAATAAAATTGTATTATATATGCTGTCAAGAGCCAACAAGACGTTTAAACCCATAAAATTTAATTCTGCGTTATGGAACTTCTGAAAATATGCAATGTAATCGTATCATGTAAGTTTTTTTTTTTGTTTTTTTTTTATCTTGTAGGGCCTACAGAATTTTCCATGACATGTTTATCTATTTTGCCTTGATTTTCTCTTCTAAGGGAATCACAAATAGTATTGGTGCTGTTTTGGGCGGAATGATAAAAAGAGGAAAGGGACACATTGTCAACATCTCCTCTGATGCAGGGAGGAAGGTAAGTTTTGTGTAGTATTAAAATTATTTTTGTTTTTTAATGAAAAGGATTTCTTTATTATCCATAAGCTTGTGAAAAGGGTTTTTTGCTTATAAAATGATATGGTCACTGCCTGTTTCACAACCTAAATCTAAAATTTGTTGCTCTCTTGGTTTCTTTTAAATCTTCACCGCCACTCGTGGATAAAAAACAACCAGGCTAGGAAGAATCTGTGTAATTGTTTTTATTGGTCTCAATTATAAGATAAAAGCCAATATGTATTCCTCAACTTGTGTTTGATGCTTTTATCTGATTTTTTCGTTTTTCAAAATATTTATTTATTGATTTTTAGTAAAAAAAATTTCTAAACCATATGGTTTCCTTGAAGCTAATCCATTCGTGGGTGAAAAACACCCGTATACTCGTAAATAAGATTCGGAAATGGTAATACTGTCACTTTCTTTCTCTCTCGCACACACACTCTTGCTTTCTCCTGCACTCTATCCCTTTCTCTCTCTCCCTCCTTCAAAGGTATAGAAGGATATTAGCTGTTTATGCCCGTGCTCTTGCTACTCCTCCCTCTACTCTTCTTCTCTCTGCTCTAACTCCCTGCTACTCTTTCTCCATCCTTTTCTCATTTTCATTCCTTCTGTTCTTATTCCCTCAGGTCCTTCTTCTCCCTCCTGCTCCTCCTTCTGCTTTTCCTTTCTCCTGCTCTTACTTCCTCTTGCTCCTCTTCCCCCCTCTGCTTTTTCTCCCTTTTGCTCCTTCTTCTCCTTCCTCCTGTTCTAACTTCCTTCTCCCCCCTTCTGCTCCTCTTCCCTCTGCTCTTCCCCCTCCTGCTCCTCCTCCCTGTGCTCTTTCTCTCTCCTCCTTCTGCTCATTCTGCATGCCTTCCTCCTGTTAATCTTTTGCTTCCCCTGCTCCTCCTCTAACTCCCTCTGCTCTTCCGCTTGGGCCTCCTCTTTGGCCTGTGTTTCCTCCACTTACTCCCCCCCCCCCAATCCCCCCGTTTCCACGTGCGCATACTGCAGCTTATTTTAGTTACTGCTGCTTCTGTTCTTAGTCTTAATAAATCCTCATCCTTCGCCTACTGCTCCTGCTCCCCTAGATTCACTTATTACATAACTATTTTCCGCCACATGCAAAATGTTTTTAGTCCAAGGTTCACTGGGTGAAAAACACCCACGTGTGGTTTACAGTTTTAAAAACACAAAGGCGCTGGTGACCTTGCATCTTTTTTTCTCTTTATAAGTCACCGGGTGATTTTCACCCGCAAATGACTTAACGTAATACAAATAACAAGTGACTGTGAAAGTTAATGTTGAATGTCAGCAACCAGGCTATATTGGGTAGCGTTAATGTAGTGTAATGAGACGTGGGTTTTGCAAATTAGGTATCATTTTCTCTAAAATACGTTTCGTCAAATTTATATACTAATCTCTCTTCATGAGTAATTTATATAACAAGAACTCTGAAATAGGGAAACTTTTGCTGTTAATATCACTACTATATAGGAGTTGGGTCTCAAGACTTAAGTGTGACATTTTTAAGTGCTACAGCAATGACAAACCTTGGATACTAGGATTTTTATCAGAGCTGGTCATTTATAATTATTATATCGTCTAGGGGCTACAGTTATGTCATAAGTGAGGCTCATGCCAAATACAAGCAATAATTATATCGTTTAAAAGGGAAAAGGAGAGATATCAAACTAAACTTTCAGATTGAATAAATACTTTTATGTTTTTGCTTTAGCTTCCTAATAGAAACTCAATATATATGAGAAAGAAAAAAATGAAAGATTTTGTAGATTATTACAAAAGTATATAGTACTAGCAAAAAATAATGTTATGTAATGTTTTAGTTTTTCATGATCCTTTTAAAAAAACCCTCTTCTCCAGGGTTTTGCTGGTCTTGCTGTGTACTCTGGCACAAAGTTTTTTGTGGAGGGAATGTCCCAAGCCCTGCGCCTAGAAGTAGCCAGTACTGGAGTAAAAGTAACTTGCATACAGCCTGGAGATGTGAACACACCATTGCAGAACATCTCAACAGATGAAGAGGCAAGTGTGTTAGATTTAAGGACAACAGATAATTGTATCCATGGTTACGGAGGTCAAGCAGTTTTAACATAATTTGTTAATACTCTAATGCTCATTCTGATGTTAGATTTAATTAAAGTTCATTTAGTATGGTTTCCTGACACAGCCACTTTCTACCCTGTGTGGTTTAGAGCAATTCATAATAATTTGTGCAACTTTGAACTAGGGCAGAAATGGCTAAAAAAAAACAACAACTAAAATCATAAAATTTTGTTTCAAAGGCCTTGTCAGATTGTTAAATATAAATTCACAAGTGTTAGCTGACAATCTTAACGCCTAGTTGAAAAGATGACAACCAAGCAGTCTCGTTTAAGTTTTTTGTGTCTTTTGAGTACCAGAATTATATTTCTGATGTTCTTTCTCTACAGGCAAATCAGCTTTATAATGGAAGTGGCAACACTCAGATTCTGGAGGCAGAAGATGTTGCCAGGGCTATTGTGTATGCAGTTTCTCAACCAAATTATGTTGCCATAAATGAAATATTGGTACAACCACGAGAAGCACCAATTTGATGTTAGTTTTTCACACTCTGGTTGCTCACTTTGTACATATTATCAAGGAGCAAGTTAATTGTTGGTAAACGAGGAAGGAAAAGGTAGTTCCCTCCATATTTTTATTTCTTGCGGGAGGAAAAAAACACATTTGATATAAATAAGGCGTTACAAATTCACACAAAATGATGTGCTTGAGTAGTCTATACTTTGGTAAAATCCTGATGATTTGCTTTTATTGCCTTTTGGTTTTAAACATCATTTGTGGTCTAAAATGTTGTATGTTTGTTAGCAGGTAATGTACTGAAGTAAACGAAATTATCAGTGTTTGTTCTGTATTGTTTTAATGTTCATACTTGTTACTGAAGAAGCAAAATATCAATTTCTCTTTCCAAAATTCTTATCTTGAATGATGATTAATGACATTGTGTGTAGGTGGCATATTTATACTTTATTAATGAAATTGATTTCAAGCAACAAAATGGACAGTAGTTAAAATTGCAATCCAAATGTTTACAGTTTTTTCTATATAAAATTAATGCTCTTACTTATCATATTACTATTTGTTAGTTCTGTAATTTACTCAAGATAAAAAAAAAATGTAAAAAATCCGCATAGAAGATAAATTTTTCATTTCTAACAGTTAGTAGATCTTACATAATTAAACTTTCAGATTTGCCCACTGCACATCGCGCAGTTATAGTCAAATACCAATGAATGTTGAATTTATGAGACTCGTGTTAACCCATTAACATTGTATGAAAATCTCATGATCAATTAGTGAATTCAAATGAATATATAATTTTCTGTAAATAAATGTCAATTTTTTTTTCTCATCACAGATTAGTTTCAAACTTTTCAAGAATAAGTTTAAATATTTCCACTTAGATTAACTTCATTTTTTCTAAAGCTGCGCAGATAGGCCGAGGAAAATTTTTGCAATTGTGTGGGGGAATAGGTCCACATGTGAAAAAAGTGAAGCCCCATCCTTTCATATATTCATATCTTGCTGAAAAAAATGTGTTCTTTGAATTTCAATAATAATTAATGTAAGGGGGGAGGTATACAAGTTATGACGTTATTTTCAAAACTGTTGTCATCATTTTCATTTCATCCTTTTTGATCTATCTGTAATCTTTTATCTTATTTACTATTAAAGGTTTTCTTTTCAACAAAAACATGTTTTTCCATTATGTCTTACAGTTTCTTTTATGGCACTCCTAATGCACGAATTTTCATAAAGATGAAGAAATGCCATATAACAATCTTGCCTGTTATAAAACTTGACCAAAATAATGTGTAATATGTGTATTAATAAACTTTTACTTTAATTACATTACTTCTTATCATGGCAAACATTGTTTTTCTAAGTGTATTTTCTTTCCCTCTTATATGGTAATTTTATGATGCAGATAATGATACTGCTGCGCAATAACAATAACAATAATAATAATAATAATAATAATAACAACATTTTGGTTTTCATAGTGGCGAAAGGATTTTGTTTTCTTATTTTCTCCTGCAGCAGAGCCCTATTAAGACGCTTAACAATGCTCACTTGCCGATGACACCCCTCAAGGACGTATGCGGGAAGAGGCGTGTCTTCGATTATTACCCGCCCACTCTCAGTGTGGACAAGATAATCCCACACGCTCCCCACAAAATCTCCAGCTACAGATCCGCACCAGTGTGAGCCACTGTAGACGATGCATTCCCTTGTGTTATCTACGGCTTGACACAGGTCTGCTTCTTGGTCGTATGAAACACCATACAAGAGGGGCATGCAGGAGTAGAATTCTTGTTCTGCCGACTCGAGGAGACTGGAGTTTTTGAAACAGTCCGAGGTGGACAAATTGACCAGTATGTCCATGTTCTCTGGGGATGCCAGGTAGCCGGAATAAAACTCAACTTCGATATCAAAGGTTTGTTTCTCGGTGACCCCTGAACAGTATGGTTCCGCCATCTCTCTTTGCATGCAGATTTTCGCTTCTTGAAATGATGAGCTCCACCTCTCTAGATTGCTGCGAATGCTTATAAATTCGCCTGCTGTTTGAATGTTACTGAATACTGAATCGTATTGCTCTAGGTTTGGCTTGACACAGTTCTCACTTTTTTTGTCCATGCATTTGGATGAATTATTTTCCTCCTCTTGCCCTTCATCGAAGCCTCGTTTTATTACGCTGCTAGTACTCGCATCAATGATGGCTAAAAGTAAAATCAAGACTGCCACTTTTACAGAGTAATCCATATTGGAGAAATATGTTGCAGTGTAATTATCCTTGTATTCCTGTAATTTGAAAATAATATTGTAAAAATAAAATACTTCAGTGCTGTGAACTATTCTTATCAAAATTGACTTAATTTCTATAGGAAAAAAAAACACGTCTTGTGATCAATCCTTTTGTTGTTGTCTTGTTTTCTGTCCATATTTCAGGCTGAGAGAAAGAGGCAGTGAGTGCCAGAATTTTTACGGTCTGAGTGAGTATTTTATAATTTTGTGTGTTAGTGATTTGTGTGTGTGGGGGGGGGGGTATATCACTACATTTTGGTTTTCATAGTGGCGAAAGGATTTTGTTTTCTTATTTTCTCCTGCAGCAGAGCCCTATTAAGACGCTTAACAATGCTCACTTGCCGATGACACCCCTCAAGGACGTATGCGGGAAGAGGCGTGTCTTCGATTATTACCCGCCCACTCTCAGTGTGGACAAGATAATCCCACACGCTCCCCACAAAATCACCAGCTACAGATCCGCACCAGTGTGAGCCACTGTAGACGATGCATTCCCTTGTGTTATCTACGGCTTGACACAGGTCTGCTTCTTGGTCGTATGAAACACCATACAAGAGGGGCATGCAGGAGTAGAATTCTTGTTCTGCCGACTCGAGGAGACTGGAGTTATTGAAACAGTCCGAGGTGGACAGATTGACCAGGATGTCCACGTTCTCTGGGGATGCCAGGTAGCCGGAATAAAACTCAACTTCGATATCAAAGGTTTGTTTCTCGGTGACCCCTGAACAGTATGGTTCCGCCATCTCTCTTTGCATGCAGATTTTCGCTTCTTGGAATGATGAGCTCCACCTCTCTAGATTGCTGCGAATGCTTATAAATTCGCCTGCTGTTTGAATGTTACTGAATACTGAATCGTATTGCTCTAGGTTTGGCTTGACACAGTTCTCACTTTTTTTGTCCATGCATTTGGATGAATTATTTTCCTCCTCTTGCCCTTCATCGAAGTCTCGTTTTATTACGCTGCTAGTACTCGCATCAATGACGGCTAAAAGTAAAATCAAGACTGCCACTTTCACAGAGTAATCCATATTGGAGAAAGATGTTGCAATGTAATTATTCTTGTTTTCCTGTAATTTGAAAATAATATTGTAAAATACTTCAGTGCTGTGAACTATGCTTATAAAAATTGACTTAATTTTTATAGGAAAAAAATCACGTTCTGTGATCAATCCTTTTGTTGTTGTTGTTGTTTTTTTTTTGTCCATATTTCAGGCTGAGAGAAAGAGGCAGTGAGTGGGAGTGAGAGAGAGAGAGAGAGAGAGGGGGGGGTAGTGAGACAGAGACAGAGACAGACAGCGGCATTGAGAGAGACAAAGGAGAGAGAGAAACAGAGACAGACAGACACACAGATTGATTGAGAGGAATTGAGAGTGAAGGAAGAGAGACTGCCAGAGGCATTGAGAGAGACAAGGGAGAGAGGCGTTGAGAGAGACAAGGAAGAGAAAGAGGTAATGAGAGAGACAAGAAAGAGAGAGAGAGAATTTTAATAAGGCGGAAAGTGTCATTATTTAGGCCTAAGGTGTGTATCGTAATTTCAACATCTGAACATCATGCATCCATGTAATTAATAGTGAAACCATACGAAATTTAACTCCACCAACTACGTGTAAGGCTTCGCAAATTAAGAGTATTAAAATATTTTCTAAATCAAGAATGTGTCTTTTTCTGTATTTTTTTAATTCAATATACGTGAAAAAAAAACACAAAAAAACATTGCAGGTTGGGTAAAATCAATTATAACTATAAGGTTTAAGCTACAAATAATTTCTACGTAAGAAATTTTTTTCCTACCGAAAATTGTATGCCATTAGATCTAATAAAATTGTCTTAGGTTGTTGCCTCTGCATTTGAACAAAAACATTTTTTTCTTGCTTACAACCTTATGGACCAAAAAGTACTCACGATTCTCTTGTGACGACGCAACCAATTCAATGCGAGTGACGGCTTTTACTTCTTTTATACGTTTCTCCTTTTCTGCTCAATGGTAACCTTGGCACCCACGGACCATGAATTGTCCTTAATAAATCGGATACATTATTTTTATTTTCACCAACAAATAACAAAATTTGGAAATGATTTGAGTAGAATGTTCAACTAAAATGAATCTTCCCAGGTCATTAGGATTGTTTAATTTATGAGTAACTGTAAATGATATTTATCTCTGCCCATTCCTCTGTCCTTGGTCCTCCGTTTTATTTCACTTTGACTTGACAATATTAATTTCATTTGCCTGTCTTTTTGTTTGTCTTTCCTCCCCAACTCACCTCTCTCTCTCTCTCTCTCTCTCTCTCTCTCTCTCTCTCTCTCTCTCTCTCTCTCTCTCTCTCTCTCTTTCTCTCTCTCTCTCTCTCTCTCTCTCTCTCCTCTCTCTCTCTCTCTCTCTCTCTCTCTCTCTCTCTTTTGATATATTATGTTTAGCTATCCGCACTATAGCTACTTGAAAAGGTGATACAACAAAATAACGTTTATATTAAATTAAATCTGTTTTGATTATTACGAACTGTCATTGGTTTCTATAATATAGTGGTACTTAAGTGTAATAAGATGCGGTTTTGCAAAATAGGTGCCATTGTTTTTAAAATACTTAATGACTATAAGCTATGCTCTTTTCGTGGGAAATACCGATAGCACTCGTCAAGTTAATAACACTACTTGAATGACCATTGGCCAAGTACAAAAAGGGTACTGGATCATTCATGTGTCAAACCGGTGCTTGGTGTGTGTTCATTTTGATAATAATAATAATTACCGTTATTACTAAAAACGCATCTCACATAATAGTTGTTGCGAGTGTAAATTGTATATGAGAGAGCGGGTGAGAGAGCGGTAGAGAGCGAGGCACAAAGACACAGAGAGAGAGAGAGGGAGAGAGAGAGAGAGAGAGGGAGAGAAAGAGAGAGAGAGAGAGAGAGAGAGAGAGGAGAGAGAGAGATAATGTATAAATATTATTTTTTTTCAAATTATATTTGTGATACTTTATCCACTTAGGCCTATGTCATTTTGTCATTGTATTCACCTAAACAAAACAACAGTGACTATGCATCGCTTGTGAACAAAACTCTTAAAGAATTAATATAATATGTTTAGTATTCAAAAGAATACATGTAGGCCTACTATATTTGAAAATAAAAAAGAGCACATAATAATTATTTTATACGGTAAAATGCTACATGATCAACGGTTCTCTTTTTTTTCGACTTTTTGACGGTTTATTATCTCTATCCTGAACAAAGCCAAAAAGTGCTCTTGTATTAAACTTAACCCGCACACTTCCAAATGTTCAAATATAAATCCAATTTGCCCCTGATTAATGTTTCCACTAACATGGGCGTGAATTATGCTGTAGCGTTATTTTGATTTACTAGCCGTTGGTCGAGGGTTTGAGTGTTGGTTTTGCTTAGCGTCCAACTTCAGCACTAAATAATAATGCATTATTGTGGTCGGGTCCCAAGCCTAACGTCTGAAATTTTTTTTAATACCATTCGAAATCCGGTAACCCATGACAGAAAAGGAAGAATGGCGCACACCGGAATCGTGAGAATAGTGACGGTTAAATCATACATGTAGTAAGACAACGGACTTAGTCCGAATAAAATCACAAACTACATGTACATGTGCATGCGAGGATTGCTGGTTGAAGGACGGACCCTCTTCTTCAAGACACAGTGATAATGAATTTTAAGCGCCATTATTTGGCTCACCCAGAATAAGGTCGAACAAAGAATTTGCTTTGCAGTTACGTTGGGGACTAAGGTATATTAAATCTATACAATGCATCAACTAGGACAAACCAGATATCACATTCTTGTTGGCTAAAGGTAAATAAAAATATTTTGGAAAGATTCTACATGTATTTGACGGCCGTCAGAGGGACCCAGGTGAAATTGCGGCGGCCACCGATTTGATTTTACTTCTAGACTCTTTTTGAGGCAGAGTCACTCTTACGTGGGCGGAATGTTACAAAACGCTTCATGTAGGCCTACATGATATAAGAGTTGAATGATTTCTTGGCAAATCACATTCAAGTGCACTAGAACAAGTGAAGTGGGTACACAAAATTTTATTATCTGACAAAGCAAATTAATAACGGGGAGAATGAGTTCTGTGTTAAATGGTGCATAGAGTCAGCTTCAAATATTGTTTTTGTTCTCTATTGTGAGCATTAACATTACCAATTTTATTATTATTATTATTATTAGTAGTAGTAGTAGTAGTAGTAGTAGTAGTAGTAGTAGTAGTAGTAGTAGTAGTAGTAGTAGTAGTATTGTTGTTGTTGTTGAAACATTATTTTGATCATTGCTTTATTTCTAACTGTATTTTGATGCAGTGTCCATGGAATTATGTAATATGTTTGATAAATGTATCAAAAGAATCCAGTGATACGACCGGTTACAAATGTACTTTCTATATTTAATGAGCAACACGGAAGAAACTGGAACTAAAATGTGAACATTTGGGATTCTTTGATTTACCAATGAAACATTGGCCTCTCTGAGAGTTAAGCAATATCTACACGGTGATAAAATTTGAGGCTGTAACTGTAAGAGAACGGTGTATTTTTTCTATTCCTTCTCAAAAACAAGAGTTGATCGTCACGACATGGGTATAAATTTACTGACCATTGATTGTATGGGTCGGTATGTGTTGTAAGCCTGACCATTTGGTGTTCACCAGTCATGATAGGCTAAACATGCCTTATCTCACTCTCAAAGTCAAACCTATCTGAATCTACCGGAAGGACGATGCATCCCGCCCTCGGTGGACACACGTCAGCGCAGAGGCTGAGAATAATCACACATGGTGCGTCAAATTCGCCTCTGCCTCAAAGTGGACACCATACTAGTTACGGACCTATCTCTCAGTGCATTTAGAACGCATGCTCGGAAACAAAATAGAATCCAGCGCACTTAAATGTTCAAACCATTGAAAACGACACTGTTTAACTTCAGGTGTACACAAAAACTGCGTACGGATGAGAGGGGTGAGAGAGACAGAGACAACGAAAGGAAAGAAAGAGTTAGACAGAGAGAGAGAAAGAGCAAGGGAGAAAGGGAGAGAGAGAAAGAGAAAAGAAAAAAAGAGAGAGAGAGAGAGTTGTTGTTTTTGGGTCGGTTTAACGCCCAACAGCAGCACTATATAGGCTATATTGTGGACGGGCCCCAAGACGGAAGTCGGACAATTTTATGTGCTAACCTTTTGCGTCGGTAGCCGATGTTCTAGCCATGAGCCACCGCGGCACCCATACGAATTGTGCATACAAGATTAGTAATAAAAGTGAAGTCTATGTACAGCGTTGTAAAAGATCCATATGGGACCAATCACAGTTAAATTTTATTATAGAGAGAGAGACAGAGAGAGAGAGAAATATGGCGGATAGAGTCTGTAAGGTAGGTATGAAAGATAACAAGTTGTTTGGGGTCAATAAATAACGCGCTTGGGAGACGATAAAAACCATTATGCTTTTCAAAAAATTCAAAAAACTGATACGCAATACATCCATTCCGGTGTGGACCTTATGCAATATGGAGAAGACAGAAGTGCAACTTCGGGTTTCGTTTGTTCGACGATCAGAGCTTTGAAATTGAGCTAGTCTCCTCGTCTGATACCGGTACTGGCTTGTCGTTTTGCATGGCAGTCGAAAAATCACTTGCGCTGGCAACCCTGAATTGATATGTAGCAACGTATCACATATGCGCAAAGAAGATTCACGAGTCCGCTATTCTCGTTACCGGTATTGTCAGTGGCATTTTAAAAGTCTCTGCCTTTAAATAACTACGGTTTGAACCACGGAAAAAATTAAAATGTATCTGACTATGAATGATACAAAGGCGAAAAAGACAAGAAAGGTAAAGAAAACTATAAAACTAAGACATCCACTATACTTTCATACAAATGTTATTGGGCCTAGCTTTTTCTTCAAATAAAAAAAATGGTCTTAATTTTACCCCCCCCCCCCTTTTTTTTTTTTACACACATACATACACACACACGTGGCGTAAATGAAATGAAATTACAAGTTAACAATGTGGTTTCAATTTTAATTCCAAATAACAATCGTAGATCTGCCAACCTGTGAAAATTGCACAATTGTAATAAAGACATCGTATAGACGTTCAGAACAAACTTCGGAAAAGGCCTAATACTTGTATACAAGTATATGAATATGTTGTGAGACACCGTCTCATTAGTTGCAAAAGGTACACAATCCTAACAATCAATTAACAAACTATACGAGGGTGACACAACCATAATTAAAAAAGATAACCTTTTCATGGAAGGAACATGTGCAACACAAACTGGATTGAAACTGTACACTGTATACGATTCCTATAGTCCATTTCCAATTTCTATTGAATTGAAAAGTTCACTGAACTACTAAAAATTAATGGTGGGCAAACTAATTACACGTATTTACACTTGTATACTTTTTAGTAAAAGTACTAAAACCTTTCAGTATCCTCCAAGCAGTGGGCCTTCTGGAGGAATAATCCAAACGACGCGTGTTTTAAACATAAAAATCTACATGTGTGCCCTTGTGTCAACTTATAGACAGTACATTCATATATAACAACGATTTCTAATTGGGATTAGAGATACATGAAGATGTAAACTAATTTACCATGAAAAAACCCCACAAAGATTAAGAAACAACAAAAAATCATTAATCAACTTATCACCCACATACACATCAATTCAAAGGCATACATTGTGCACCATTCAACCCTTACATTTCTTGAATTGTATCACAGTCACAATATACGTATACATGCATTAGTTATACATGTATACATGTAACAATTTACACGATAAAATGTTTTCAACATTTAGTTTAAGTTTTCAATAATGATCATTGATCCTAAAATGTTTTACAGTGCAGTTAAATTTAAAATTGTTAAGGTTTAACATCGTAAAAAAGTAATCTTCATCATCTTAAAAATCATAAATTTGTTTACTCTAACATTGTAATTAGAATTAATGAAATGTATTCACTCTTATTATTAGTTTTTGACACAAACATATTCTGCTGAGGACTAAAGTGAAGAACAACAACAAAATACAAAACACGGTTGGGTCTTGTGGGATAAGAAGCATGCGTCGGATCGCCTTGTCAGTTACTCAAAAAGAACCACTACCTCTGGAAGCACAGCGTTCATTCTGTGTGTGAACCCAGAAGTGTGAAAACTATTTTTTCTGCAATTTGAAGTTCGAAGAACAATATCTGTAGGCCTACTTTATAAATTATATTAATCATTTAGTTAAATACAACTTAATACATACACGTATGCCGTACTAAAACATTTGAAGCACAGACCTTTTTTTTTGTCTTTTTTTTTTCTTCAGTGGGACAAACAATGTGAGAGAAGAGCAAGAAAAGGGCGTTTGGGCGACCGAGAATGAAATGACTGTCTACATTGCAGTTTTTACATTGACAAGATGGGTCAGAGGGCATAACAACAACGGTAAAAACGAGAAACGCAAGTAAAAATACTAACAGTAACAAAGAAGTGGAAAGCCAAAATACCGTATGAGATTACAGTACATACCATAAATAATTCGACATTACAGGGACCAGAACTTTCATGTCAACTTAGGAGAAAGTCACATTAGAAGAAAGAAAAGCACATTGTATTTTGAGAGAAAGCCAAAGCTGGAGTCGCTTGGCTGTGGGTCTAGATAGGAATTTACACAGAGGTGTTCTTGTGTTCTTTGTGTATCATGCACGGGCTTGTCTAGCTTGTACAAAGTTTATCAATCTTTGAAAGGTCTAATACAGAGACAAAAACCTGTTTTGTAAAAGAAAAAAAAAAGGATTGATGTCATACATGTATTGAGTTAAAAACATGTCGAATACACGTATGTAATTAAGGAAACGAAGCAGTAAATTATCGAATAAAAATGTGCAAGAGGCAATTAAAAAGATTTATTCGGGACTTTTAAAGTACCGGTATGTCAAATTAAGGAAAATATCAAATGATCAGATCTCGAAGTGGAGGGCACTGTACATGTAGGCCTACAGTAGCCTACCTGACAATACATCACAGACCACTTAATGTGGTTGGAAATTAAATCATAACAATTACATTTGTATAGCGAACATGTTTGATATATACAAAAGAAGTGCTGTTTTAAATAATTAAAAAAATACTGCTGATATGATCTACCCGTATCAGAAACATAATTTGAGCGATCCAGGGGGGTTACTCAACCAATACACTACAAAATAGCAATTGACATCGCCACAAATGAATACAAACAAACCTTGGTCATATAATAAGCCTAAGAGCCTTCCCCTGTAGACACGTGCAGGTTCGGAGAGTCATGTCCACTGACACTGTCTAACGCCCGCACCAATATGCTGTGCTGATCTGCAGGAATGTTCTGGGCACCGGTCAGCTGCTCCACCAAATCCACCTCTTGAAGCTGGTGCTGCTGGTGGCGAGATGATCTTTGGCTGATGAGAATGGTGGATGCAGCTCCCTGTTGTTGTTGTTGTTGATTATGATGTTGTTCATGTTGGAGATTTTGCTGCAGGAGAATCAGCTCATCGGCAACCGGCACTGTACCTAAATGTCGTTCATGGTTGTTTACAGTTGTGTCGGTCTGCTGCAGGGAAATCGCCAACTCAGAGGCATGCGGCTCTGATTGCTGGTGGTCTTCACATCCATCCAAGTGAAGAGCGGTGACATGCTGATTGTCTTGACTGCCCTTCATGCCCACTATTTGCTCTAGGTCGGGCAGCGACTGGGCTTGAAGGATAAACGTAGTGGCGGCTGAGCTAGTGCCCTGATGAAGCGGCGGAGAAGGCTGACCACAGATCTGAATGCCTGTCAGTGGCGATGAAGAGGAGGTAACGATCCCGCTGCCGTAAGGGTATTCAGTGTTTATGCTCATGCCAAATTGACTAGCAAGTTGAGAGTAGTAAAGCATAGAGGGCCATGTTGGAATATTTTTGCCCTCTGTCGATCTTCCCTCAAAATATTGGATATGACTAGGTGTCAACATGTTGCTGGCATGACTAGACTGTTGAGTCAAACTGTCAAAGCTTGCCTGGCTGATCATAGATTGCGTTGAGGGAATTGTGAATGAAAGTGGGCTAGAGCTGGGAAGAATCTCGCCTACCTGAGTTTGATGTTTCTGAGAATGGTGTTGCTGCTGTTGTTGAAGAAAACTACTGGAAGGAACAAGAGTTGCTCGAGTCGGATCAATCGTGTTGCTCTGCGGTATGCCAGCATCACCAAGCCCCACGACAACTCCGCCTCCTTGAATGGTGACAACTCCAGGCGGCATCTCGTATTTTACAAGTTTATGAAAGTTATCATGTAACGGTTCCTGACTGTGATGGACGGACTTGTCGAAGATAGTGTGCTCAATATGATTAATATGACTATTTGCAGTAGCATTATCGTTGTTATGATCGTCATTGTTGTCCCGTGGAACAAGATGCTGTGTGATCGGTTCCCATTGGGTGGGCTCGACATATTTATGACTAAGGACATGGGAACCCACTCTTAAATCTGAATTATTCACCTCTGATGTCATGATTATTTGGTTACTTTGCACGGAAATTGAAACATTGCCATTTTCCTTTGGCTTAACTTCGTTCACTTGCTTCAGTTTACTGGCTAATGATTGCTGGGATGTTTCAGGGGGTGCAATGACATTGCCTTGTTCATCCAAAAGAGCCACTCTTCGTGGATAAGTTCTACAGAATGCGCGACTCGGACCTTTATTGCTTATTATACAAGTCTGTGCTCCTCCAACAGCTTTTACAAAAAGCTCATTTTTGGCTCTCTCGGCTTCATTTTCATCATCCTCTACACCGATTTTTTGCACTAGATATTCGTTTTGAGGTTTCACTGTACACACAATATCCTCTCTCCAGGCTTTCGCATCCTTGTTAATTTTGTGAACTAAAATTAGGTGCCTCCTAATAATTGATGCATCAGTGAATAAACGGCCACAGTGCTTGCAGACAAATGGCTTCTCTCCCTTGTGTACTCTTTCGTGCCGTTGCAAAGCCTGCTTCTGAGTAAATCCGCGACCACACTCGGTGCAAACAAACATCTTTTGTTGACGATGGATACGCATGTGCATCTTAAGCCCTGATCGTTGACTGAAACCTTTCTGACAGTGTTTGCACCAAAAATGTTTCGACTCTTCATGGGTGAATCTGTGATCTCTCAGGGCCGATTCATATGAAAAAGATTTCCCACATATTTCGCAGACATGTGGCTTTACACCAGTATGAGCGTTGGTGTGCTCGGTTAAAGAATGGCGTGTAGTGAAACTTTTGCCGCATGTGGCACACAAATAACTTTTCTTTTGACCTAAGTGAACGTCCTTTATGTGGCATTCTAAGATGTAGCGATTACAAAATGTTTTCGAGCATTGCTCGCATGTTACTTTGGGTTTTTCGTAGGCAACGTCATGTGTTTTTCTGTGCTCTAACATGGCCTTCTTCACTTTGTACATCTTTCCGCAAACATCACAGCAGTGCTGGGGCTCTGTGTGTGAAGCTCGATGTCGAAGCATGTAAGTCTTACTGAGAAAAACTTTGGGGCACAAGTCGCACGTTATAGGGGCCACCTCGTGATTCTTTACGCGGTGTGTGTTGAGTTTGGACCTCTTGTTTGTAACAAAGCTGCACTCTGAGCAAGGGAATTCTTTGACTGCAGCTTCGCCGTGTTGCTTCGGCCTTCCCCTCTTTCTATGCGACGATGCATCACTATCTTCTGTCTTCTCTTCCTTGATGTCATAAGGCGGTGTGTATTTCCGCTTTCGGGCTGAAACTCTGCGCTTAGAATGTCTTCTGTTACAATCTCCCGCGTCATTTTCAGCGTCTTCGACATGTTTCGTAGCGGCTTCAAGATAAGCACTATCATCTTTACCTACCTCTCCATTTTCAAAATCCTTGACGTCTTCGTGTCTGTTGACTGCATCTAAAGATTTCAATCCTCTAGAGTCTATGTGTTTTATCTCACTTGACACAGCATCTGTAATGATATCACAACTATCGGCGGGCTCTAACCCATCCTCCAAATCCTCAACATCCTTGTTTTTTATTTTCCTCGTACGTTTCGTAGATTTCTTAGGCTTTGAATGTTTGATTTTACCCTGTGTGGTTTTTAATACACCTGATGCCTCTATGAAACTGCTTGTCTCAATAGGATTTTCCGACGAAAGCCTTGATCCATATAAAGATAATGATGTAACAAGATGATTGTAGGCCTTTTCCATATTAATCCAAAAACCCTGAAACATAAAATTAAAAAAGCGTGATCAATAAAGATGTTGCCTTCGGTAAAACCTAATGCAAATAGTTTTAACCTTAATATTGATGAATAATGACTTTTTGAAAAAATTCCCAGCTTATAGATAAAAGTGATCGAGTATTAATTTCAAATTTTCAATAGCAATTCGATGTGGCCCTATAAAGTTGACTGTTCGTAATAAGGAAAAAAAATTCTTTCAAATTTATTATGAGATGAAATCGTTGCAAACAGGGTTTAAAAAAACAACAACAAGTAAAGACCCGGTAATGCAGTGCTTTGCCTAATTATTATTATTCCATTTCTAGTTCAATAGTCAAAACTAAAGCATGATGCTACACCAGTGAGCAGGCTATTTCAAATAGATGTGACATTCCCGTCAAACCAATTGAAATTGTTTTGAAAACTGTTGACGTAAGATTATCGATGGATCCTCTATGTACATGCCCTTAAGACCTAATGTAGAATATTCTAATCTGGAGACAAATCAAGAGGCTATTCTGTACGTATGTCATTGGAAATACGTGTATTTAGCGTATTAGAGACGCGAAAAAAGAGACAACAAAGATATATATATATATATATATATATAATATTAAAATATAAAAATCATCTTTATATATATTATTATTATATCAGTGTGCATATAAACAGCACAGTACAGAAACGGCGCTCATGAAAGTTAATTTTGACCTTACCAAAGCTACAGAGTCCGGACATGTGTCCGTATTGGCGGCTTTTTGGCGCACCTTGATTTATTTGCTGCCTTCGACAAATTAATTCGATCGTGTAATTTTAATTAAACGACTTGAATCTCTTTTCCATGGTTCAAGAGAATATGTGTGGCGATTCCGGAATTAGTCTTTCTCAAAATTCACCAATCCGGAAAATCTACACAGCTTTTGCTAGTGATAGGCAACTTCCCCTAATCCCCATATAAAATTAACATGAAGTACAGTTTATCGCCTAAAAATACACACAACAATTGTTCTAAGAAGAGACATAGACAAACACAGACAGAGCGATAAGAAAAAGAGGGGAAAAGAAAGATGAGGACGGACAGAGAGAGGGGTGCAGGGAAATAGTGTGTATGTAAGACAAAGGGAGTTTTGTTGAGTTGATTTAACGTCCAGCGTCAGCACTTTATAGGCTATATTGTGGACGGTCCCCAGGACTGGCGTCTGGCAATTTTATGTGCTGTCACACACGAGACAGGGCGGGGATACCATGACTCATGTCTCAGCCGGTCACATTAAACTGAAGACAAAGTGAGAAAGAAAGGGTATGAGATGGTCTGGGAGTGAAAGAAGTGTCAAGAGAATGAAAGAGAGAGAGAACGAGAGAGAGAGAGAGAGAGAGAGAGAGAGAGAGAGAGAGGAGCGAGAGATAGCGGGTGAGAAAGAGAGAGGTGGGAGATGAAAAAATTCAGAAAATCGAACGAATATTTACCTTCAAAGCGCCTTATATTATTACACGTACCCGATTATCGATTCAGTCTTTATTTCATGCGTGCGTGTGTGTATGAGTGAGTGTGTGTGGGAAAGAGAGAGAGAGAGAGAGAGAGAGAGAGAGAGAGAGAAAGAGATGGTCAAGGACGCCAATGGGCGAAGAGCATATTAGATCTTGAGCTAAACAATGCAAGGTCTAGGGTATTTCTCCAGTCATGCACATAGTTTGTACCTGAGAGAGCAAAACGATAGAGAAGAGAGAGAGGTAGAATCATGGGTGCAAGCAGGCTTAGTCAGTTTGGTCTGGAAGCAGAGGTCTGAACTCAACATTACCTGCAGATGATCTCTGTTTACAAAGTTTTTTTGCCACCCCATTGTAGACATGGAAATTAAGGTTCTGATAATAAATACATGTACCTTACTTTTAAAAACTAATTGTCTGAAGAGAGTTCTATAAAATTAGGTGTCGCTCAAGGCTCTGTGTTGGGTCCCATCCTGTTTTCTCTCTACTCTCAACCACTTGACTTACCCTCGTTTTAAAATAACAATTTCATTTACCACCATTATGCTGATGACACTCAGCTCCATAAATCTGTTAATCAATATGAATTCCTTCCCTCCCATACAAATTCTCTCCATATGTGTATAAAAGATATTTCAGCCTGGATGACATCTAACAGATAAAAACTCAACAAAGAAACGACAAAGATCATGTTAATAAGCACCCCCAATAAACTTAAGTCAACAAATTGAATATTGATCATCTTTAAACATTGGAAACGAGATCATTCACATAAACTAAGTTAAAAATTCAAATCTCACTGTCAATCATCAAATTTCTCATATATGTCAGAAAAATTTTCTATATGGAATTAAGACGAATTTCGCAAATAAGACATTACTTAAATACACAAGTATACATGTATGACTTTAGTGTATTAAAAATTGTCTAGACTAGACTATTGTAACTCTCTAATAGCCGCAGCCATGGAAACTAAATTGAATCAACTGCAGAAAATCCAGAACAACGCTTCTAGACTAGTAAAAAAGATTAATACAGGAGAGTCCATAACACCAATATTAAAAGAATTTCACTGGCTACCGTTGCGTCAAAGAATGAATTAAAAGTAAGCATCTATAACTTCCCAATGTCTTTATGACCCAAAATTTTCTATACTTGCAAGATTTAGTAAAAACAAATGTTCCCGCTAGATCTAGGAAACTTAGATCAGCAAGCTCAAATCTGCTGGTAAAACCAATCTAGTTAATTCTATGGCCAACGATCATCCTTGTCCAGAGAGCTCAAATTGGGAATAATCTTCCAGTACATCTGAAAGTGTTCCATTCCTTTTCGACATTTAAATCTAAATTAAAAACATACTTTTTCCGACAGGCATTTTGAAATCGGCTTTAAGAAACCTTTTCAATCATATATCTATTTGCATTTATGAAATGAGAAGAAAATGGAATGGAATTTGTATGTATTACACTGATTTAGTAATTTGGCATATATACAAGTGAAGTTCTTATAATTGCTATTTTAATGCATATTTATTTTTGTTGTTTCTTTAGTACTTTATCAATGTACTGTTTTAGGAAAACTAGCACATTTTAAATTTATAGCACATACCTATAACTACGTAAACATTTCATTTATAATACATCAATTATCATGTATGTTTATTGTAAAGCGCTCTGATCATGTATTTTTTATTGTAAAGCCTTCTGAGCCTAAGTAATTTCTATTATTATTATTATAACTATAAATATAAAGAGGAGAAACACAATCAGGCGTATAGACATTCCAAAATGCCAGACATGAATCTTGCGACCCGTCCACACAAAAAACCTATATATACATTTATTGTGATGAAGTTGGGCGGAAAACCAACTCAATGTCTTTTTTTAAATTTTTTTTATCACATTTATTGAAGGAAAAAATGTGAATGCAGTTATCATGGTGTAATATAACAGTATTGTTTTTAAAATCTTTTATTTTTTTAAAAGTTTTTTATTTTATTTTTATTCTTTTTTGGGGCGGGGGCAGGTTTGCTTCTTTTTTGTTTTTTATGTGGATCTAGAATATAGATCTAGATCTATTGGTATTTTACTATTAGATGTTTATTTATTATATATGGTAATTTATTGAGATGAAAGGAGCTTTTTTCGTCTAGGATTGAGGAATCCTAAAATGTGTGATTCGCATGCTAATCTAGATTAAATAATAATAGATTTATAATCTAGATCTATTTCTCAGCGTAAGTCTAGATCTAGATCTATATCTACATGTAAACCTGTATACTTTGGCTTGAGGTTCTACAAGTATCCGCCATATATATTCACGTTTACAGTACTTAGAAACTGAACTGGACCCGTTCAATTCATTTTGAAAAGGGGATGGCAAGTCAATAAATACAGTATTATCCGTGTCGTTTAGAGTTGTAGAAAAGATTTTTATCGGTAAACAGCATTCATGAGCTAACAGGTTATACCCCTGCTTACTACTTTACAAAACAAAATTACAGTAAAATAGTTGCATTACCTTCAATCTGTAATTCTTGGAGGGGCTCACACCCTTCATATTTTCATCTAGATCTACCACAGAAACACCAGCATCATTGCAAACTCTTTTCAGCATAGAATCAAAATCAAAGTCCTTTGGAAATTTCATGATCAAATAATCGTCAATATCAGCTTCAACGTTGCAAAATATTGTATCCATCATTCTGCATTTCTATCTTGACAGTGAGGCTGCACATGAATGCTTTACGAGTGTAAAATTTTCGTGTCAACAATTCGCAATCTTTCAGCACTTCACTCAACTGATTATGGCAACAAATGTATTTCAGGAGCAAAAGAGTTTCGAAATCCTACTACGGAGAACATTTATTTATTTATCGAACTCCTTAACAAATCTTATCGATACATGTATTGATGACCTACTCGGTAGACCACACAGATTATGGTGGAACCACAGATTTAACTCTCGGAACCCGAGCATTCGCAGTGTGCGGCCGGTAAAATCTCAAAATGTGACAGAAAAACAAGAACAACAACAACAACAACAAAACCCTCTTCCCACTTATAAATATAATTATCTAAAACCATCCGTCAAAACACGGGATGCGCATGCGGGCTTAAAGAGTTAAGAGCCTAAAAAAAAAGAAGGAAAAAAAAAGGACGTTGATACACTTATCTAATAGCCTCGGTGTATCAAAGATCCCCTATTTGGGATAAAGAACACAAGTTACATTGTAACAGAAATGTTATAGACAGTTGAGGTGAGTTGAGTTGGTTTAAAGTCCAACATCAGCACTATATAGGCTATATTGTGGATGGGCCCCAAGACTGACGTCTGATAATTTTATGTGCTGCCACACAGGGCGGGGATGCCATGACTCCTGTCTCAGCCGGTCACATAAAACTGACACGGACCCAACCGTAAGCGAGCGAAATCGCCAGGGCTCGAAGCTGGTCCTTTTGAGTCGGAAGCCGACATACTGTGGCAGGAAACCACAACAGAGATGCAATAGGCTAATTTTGCCTAGCCGGCACACCCAGAATCAGAGTCTAGGCGTGTACTCTGTGGGATTAACACCAATCATGTATACACGCGCGGATTTAAAGTAGATACTTTAAGGCGTCGATAAGTTCACGCTTCACCCTGCGGGCGGCCTGAATTGTTTTTCCATTCTGATAAAGCCGAGACTGCCGAGCCCAACTTATCACTCAGCGCTCACAAGGAGCGGTGACTCTGTGGGGTTAGTTGATTTTTATACGGGTATTCCTATACCGAAATGCGCTCATCAGCTTTCGGCTTTCACCCTGTGGTCGCCTTATGGTGCCTACTGCGTTGTTCAAGGATCGGTGACTCTTGCCCCCCTTTTCTTTGCGCCGACCCTCTCCGACCCACAGATACGGCGAGCTCACTTTGTGATATATATGCCGCAAGTAGGGGCCACCATTTTACAAAGCCATCTAGGCATAGTACTAGAAATCTGTGATCCACAAGCAACTCCAACACAAGGCTGCCGGAGAAATAGCCTTGTGGTATTTGTCCGACTACCGGACAGATAGACACTTCCTATAATCTAGATATCTAGATCCTAGTTTTTACTTTTTAGACGGCACCGTTTTAGACTATCATGTGTATCATGTAAGCTTATGTACAGGACTACAGGGCAGGTTATTTCTCAGTCAGATAAAAAGCACACAACAATTCAGATCTAATCTACATCTAGATGTAATCGTAATATGTTTGGCAGGTTCAAAAGCATTAAATTTGATTTAGTCTAGATCAATATCAAATCGGATCAGCAAGAGGGTCAAAATATCCATTAGATCTAGGCCCTATATTCTAGGTCTAGCTAGAAAATCGAGATTCTAGAGTAGATCCTAGCAGTCTAGTCTATCTTGATCTGAAACTGATGGTTAACGATAAGGAGCACGATCCAGATCTATATTCTAAACAAAATGAATGTAACTTTTGCCAACAATTATCTGAAGCAGGAAAATCTTCAAAACCTCCCCAATTGTCGCAGAGGGGGCTGATAATGTTAGGATTAACTGGCGCCATATTTTCTGGAATCACTGCACTGTTAGTACCATTTGTATCACCAGGTTTACGGAGGATTGCCCTGCCTTATATTCCTGCCTCACCATCCCAAGTACACAATGTCTTCTCAGTCCTCAAAAACAGGTCTGGCTCACTCCTTGACATTGGCAGTGGAGATGGCCGAGTCGTAAGTTAGATTCTAGATCTAGGCCTTAGCCTAGGGCCTAATTCTATAATTCTTCAGTGGAATTTGAAAAGCTTGAAATCCAAACTTTGATGGCATTTAGGCACCTTTTTTTTCATCTTTAGCATTATAAGATGACTCCTATTTGTTAATATCATGGGAATAATAAAGGAAAGGCCAAAAATGCCACATCATTGCTAGATCTAAAGCAATGAATCATATTATATCTGCTAAAGTTGCAAGTTCCAATGTAAATACCTTTGGGTCAGCCTTAAAGTTTTGTATTAAAGTATATTTAATTATAATATAGCCTAGTGACTAAATTCTTTAAAAAAAAAAAACAGTTCATTTCTTGAAAATATAATACAACTATATAATTTACACCCTCCATTTATAGGGCTTTTAAATTGAAAGAGGATTCCACTGTAGTATTTTTAAAATGAACTACATCATCACTACGATCATCGTAATCATCTTAGAAGGAACAGTCTACTCTCTTTGATTCAATCGATCACTGTAATTGATTTTCTTACTGCATCAATTAATTCCTTTTTCTGATGTCTGTGTTGGTCTTCTATATTTAATAGTATATAACTTTAAAAACTCATTAATTTGCTTATAGTAGTATAACAGTAATAAATAGTTTGTAAGATAAAAATCGACAGAAATAGATTCATACTTTATATCTTTTTTGTGAGGACATGATACTAAAAATGTCAATACTTCTTCCCCAGACACTGTTTGCAGCCAGAAAGGGCTTTCAAGGGTATGGGGTTGAGCTAAATTTCTGGTTGGTACTGTATTCTCGATGGCAAGCATGGATCCATGGACTGTCAAGTCAAGCCAAGTTTTTTAAAAAGGATTTGTGGAAAGTAAACATATTTTTATTAAATTAATATGTAAACTTTGAAATAATTTTAAATGTATGAATTAAAGATCCATCATTTGTCATTATTTATATCCTTACTTTATAAATCTTTCTTTTTAGAGTTTTAAGAGAAAGCACTTTCTTAAATTATTGTAATCTACTATTATTATACTACTACTACTACTTCTGGTCCTGGGGTAGAGCATCGACTTCTGACGCAAAAGGTCCAGGTTCGAGCCCTGGTGATTGCGCTCCCTACTGGGTAGGTCGGTGTGAGTATAATGTGACCGGCCGAGACAGGAGTTATGGCATCCCCGCCCTGTCTCGTGTGTGGCAGCCTATAAAAATTGTCAGATGTTAGTCTTGGGGCCCATCCACATTAGCCTATATAGTGCTGATGTTGGACATAAAACCAACTCAACTCAATAATTGCATTGTATACAGGTTTTAGAAATTGGAACAAAAAATCAGGGAATGAGTCAGAACAATAATTCATAAAATTGCAAGGAAACCCTTGCATTTCTGAAGCAAGATGTCACAAATTATTTAGATAAAGTCAAGAAACTGTGAAAGCGATGAGTTTGATTAATTATTCATAATCAAAGTTAAGTTTTAAATGATGCTCTTAATTATATTTGGTTTACGGTACAACTTAACTGCATTAGTGATTAAAGTGTAATTTTTTATTCTGTCCACAGATGGATCTATGCACATACCAAAATATTGTTGTCTTTGGAGTTGAATCAATGGTATGTTAAAAATTTATTTTCATTCCTGATTATATACAATGTACAGTAGAGTAGGGATGTGTTGAGGTTTCCCGGGTATGGGTATCAAGATCAACACAACCATAAGGAAAAATTCAAGGGGTGTAACTGTAAAATTAATGCACACGATTATTTCCCTTGTCTGATGGGGGAAAAAGGGGGAGGGGTGTAACTGTAAAATTAATACACACGATTATTTCCCTTGTCTGATGGGGGAAAAAGGGGGAGGGGTGTAACTGTAAAATTAATACACACGATTATTTCCCTTGTCTGATGGGGGAAAAAGGGGGAGGGGTGTAACTGTAAAATTAATACACACGATTATTTCCCTTGTCTGATGGGGGAAAAAGGGGGAGGGGTGTAACTGTAAAATTAATACACACGATTATTTCCCTTGTCTGATGGGGGAAAAAGGGGGGGGGGGGGGGGGGGGAGGGGGGCAGAAGACAGAGAAGAGATTATTAGATCTAATGTGCATCCATAGCCTCTTTCAGTTTTCTACGTGACAAGCTGGGTCGGTGACACACATGGACTGTAATCAAATCAAACGATGCTAGATGATGTAGATCTATGATTTATGGCATATATATGTTTCTAACTGAACAAAGATGTTGGTGTGTACATATGGGTGTCAAGGAGGGGGAGGGGGAAAGGTTGTTTTTGTTTGGCTTTGTCTGAACGTTTGGTCAGCGAACTGTCTGTGTCAGGAACATGCACCTTGCAGTACCAGCAGTGATTTACCCCTTCCCCCATTTCTAGCTCATACACAAAGCTCTTATCGCGAGATGACAAAGTGTTGAATTTGCGTTAGTACTCGTAACATTAGAGTCTGAGACAATGAATCAGGGTGTACCGTGGTTGGTAGAAATGAAGAATGCAAGTCAGATTGGAAAAGCAACTTATCCGTCAAAATTCATTGTTAAACTTAAATGCTGGGGACAAAGAAATACATCAACAGAGATGTGAAAACCCTGAAGTTGGTGTCAACACAATCATCCTTATTAATATAGACAAAGAGAGACTGGTTCTGGTCCCAATATAATTGAAGATCACATCCAAGTGCAATACAAGTAGAATCAACTGTAGTAGTACATGTGTTCTTACATTTTTGGTGAACTAGTACTTGATCTTAAAAATGAAAAAAAATGGAGCTTGGTATAACAAAAGTGTATGTACACGGATGATTTCTTTCTGGTACAAGTGTATTTTTATGAATTGCAAATTCATAATAATGATGAACCAATTGCACTTGCAGTCACTGATATACATTTTGAAACTACATTCATCACATTTTTGTTGTTGTTGTCTAAATTGAATTTTTTTAGCACATTTTTGTGAAAGCCCTTCTCATGATATATAAAGTATATTAAGTCAATAAGTGTGATTGGTACATGTTTTATGACGACTTTTTGCTTTGGGCTCCACAGATGCCCCCACTGGAGGTCAAGCTGGGTCAAGAACTGAAGCCTGGTACTAACATTGTGGCATGTAGATTCCCCTTACCCTCCTGGTCACCTGTCACAACTCTTGGAGAAGGGGTGGACACAGTCTGGCTATATACAATACCCCACAGCTTGCCATAGCACTAAAAAGTGTAAATACATTTACAAACGTTTACCTTTTACATGTGCTTAGTACAACTTGAATTTTCCTTCACTGTTACAGTTTCATTTGTTTTGAAGCTCAATTGCAGATTTTGGGAAAGTAACTGTATTGGTTTATTGTTGTAATCCAAGTTGGATATTTATACCTATGCTTTTTTGTCATACTATATAAAAAAAATTAGAGTTTCCTTCAATCAAAGAGAGCTGTTTTTCTACAAACCCAACAACACAACAGTTAAATGCATTGCAGATTCCTTCCAAACTGATATATGGCCCAACATGCATGACCAGAAAAGTTTTACATCAAAATTAAGATACTCTTTCAAACATCTTACTGAATATCTTTTGCCATTTAGAATACTGTCTGAATCCCACAAACAAAACTTTTCGTGATTATGTCAAGATAAATTTTTTATTTCCTTAGTTCAAATTCATATTTGTTTAGAAAATAGAACTTTAGGGCTCTGTCAATATTTTATAAATTTGGCAGTCATTTTTCATAACTGTTAAGAACTTATCTATAGTATTGCCATTCAACTTTTTTATATAAAAGATAAGTTAAAATATTTTTAAAATATTAATCTGTAATAGTTGTTATTTAATCATTTCCAATGCCCAAGTTTTGATGATTGTCTAATTTAGGAAATTTGTCATTAAAATATTAATATTGTCATCTGAAAAAAAGACTGAATCAGTGATTTTTACACAATCATTCATGAATTAACACCGAGTTCAAATTCGTTGACTTTATTTCTCAAACTTTTTGAGCATTCGTTTGATGTTTATGTTCGAAAAGTTCATGATTGAGTATTCATCGAGATGGGCTTTCTCTGTGTCTTCATATTCACGAAGAGCTATCTTGAATTTTGGAAAGGTCATTGGTGTGTCTCTTTGTGTTATGACAGTTGTGAAGGGTTTGAATTCTGTGGCGGGTAACTCTTTCATTATCATTGCTATAAATAATGTCTAGTCTTTGTGGAGCAATAAATGAGACAGCGTGAAGGCAGTCATGATACTTAGTAGACGTTTATTTTCTGACCATTTGTGACAATGTTAAAACAGTAAGTAACTGTTGATTATGCCAGATTGGCTTAACTTTTATATCGACATTACATCCCTCTCCAACTAGGATAGAAAATGGAATTATGAAATGAATATGGAGGGTTTTTTGGTTGCTCTAGTCGCTCCTAGTGAGCTTACCATTCAATTAGTGTATGTTGCATTCAATTTGTGTGTGTGCAAATGTTGCGAACCGTTGCACTAGCTCGATACATCTCATACTTAGCAGCTCCTCTGCAGTCAGGTTGACTAGGTTGGAATGGAATCACTTTGAAGAATGATGAGTTTCTTGTTATGGAATGTTGCCCATTTTCTGCAATCACCTTTAACATCTTTGATAACATATGGTGGTGAAAGCTTAGTCTGTTTCTGTTGTTTGACAAGGACAAAATCTCCTATCTGCAGTTTGTGTCGGCAGGCATCCTCATCTTTTTCCCAGTGAGTGCTTCATGTGGACATACTCTTGTTGAGCTGTGAGGTGTAGCTCTGTATTGGCGTAGGAAAATTGGTAGTTCTTGTTTCCAGTTTGACCTTTCAGCTTCGCATGCATGTACAAAGTTTTTAAAAGAGCGTACAAATCTCTCTGCTTCACCGTTTGATTCAGGCCACAATGGTGTTACCTTGCGATGGTGGAAACCCAGTTTCCTAGCATATGATGCGGATTTTTCTGAGTGGATCCATTGTCGCATTTAAGTATGCTTGGAGTACTGAACCGAGCAAAAATCTGGTTAAGCTTGGGTATTGTTGAACGAGTTGAAGCATAATTAATTATTTCAACTTCAGGAAATCGGCTATAATCATCTATGACGATCAGTAGGTATTCTCCAGTAGGAAATGGACCTGAAAAGTCAATGGAAAGTTCGTCCCATGGCATTTTAGGTAGTGGTGACATGTGAAGTGGATCACGTTGTTTGGGAGTGTTGACAGCTGCTTGGCAAGGCAGGCAGTTCTTGAGGTGTTCTTCGATACAATTCCTGGGAACCAAACTCTCTCGCAGATCAACTTCTTTGTCTTCACAATCCCTTGAGGAGATGCATGGGCAAGTGTGATAACTTGGTTTTATAAGGTCCCTGAGACCAAAATTCGGTTATGTCTTAGAACAATACCATCATGCACTGAGAGTTCATCTTTCAGTGTCTTGATAGATAACAGGTATTTTGATGACCAGTTTCCCATTGTTATTGCTGTCATGACGGCTTGCAGTTGGACATCTCTGCTTGTAGCTAGCCTGACTTCTTCCAGGGTTAGAGCGTTGGGGTTTGCTGTTTTTGTCACATAGCGGATATAATTTTCCCCGGCATTCCGTAATGGCTGTGTAGGTGAGTAACGAGAAAGGTAATCTGCTGGATTGGTTTCGTCCTTGCCTGGTCCGTAAACAAGTGAAAACTCTTAGTCTCCATCGGTCAATGCGTGCAGAGCATGGCTTGCTGCTTCCTATGATGCCCAGAAGAAGCTTGTGATCTGTTGTCACTGTAAAAGTAGCACCATACATGTAGATGTGGAATTTTTCAACTCCGAAAACTACAGCGAGCATTTCTCTCTCGCTGTTTGGCTGTATCTGTATTCAACATCTGTTAGTGCGCGACTCAAGTAGCAAATGACACGCCCCTCCTGAGTAAGAATGACCCCAAGACCGCTTGGCGAGGCATGAACCAGAATATTTGTTTGCTTCTTCGAATCGAAGTAAGCCATGATTCCAGCATCAGTAAGAGCTTCCTTTAACTTTTTGAAATCATTTCCTGTGCTGCGCCCCACTTCCAAGGCTGAGATACCCTTGTTAGTTTACGCAGTGGCTCTGTGATTATCGCGTAGGACTTTATGTAACGTGAAACGAATTGTGTCATACCCAAAAATGATCTCAATTCTGATACTGAAGTTGGAGGAGTGGTTTTGGTGATTGTTTTCACCCTTTCAGGTTCTGGTGAAATTCCATGTTCCCAAATGTGTGACCTAGGAATGCAAGGTGATCGAGTCCAAATAGGCACTTGGCCTTGTTTAACTTGGCACCTCTTTGATGAAGTCGCTTCAGTGTTTCTTTTAGACTGGCGTTATGTTGGGTTTTTTTTATCTGCCATGGACCACAATGTCATCAATAAAGTGAGTGACACCTCGGGTGTCTCGTAAGACTTCACCTAAGGCATGTTGGATAATTTCAGGAGCTGTGTTCACACCAAACATCAAGCGTTTGAATCTTCTGAGTCCAACATGTGTAGTAAAATTTGTAATAAACCTGCTTTCTTGACCAAGCTCTAATTGTAGAAAGGCTTTTTGCAGATCAATGCGGCTGAAGACAGTTGATCCATTCAGGTCGTTGATCATGTCCTCAATAGTAGGCATAGGGTGACGTTCCCGTTATATTGCTTTGCTTGCCTCCCGCATGTCGACGCAGAGTCTGAACCACCTGTTTTCTTTTGTTAGCCTCTCGCTTTTGTCTCTTCTTCTTCACACCCTTTCTTTGCTTCATATTAGATTTCTCACTGCCTTCCTTTGAAACTGAATCACTTCTCGACTCTGAATTATCAGAGTTTTTCTCTTCTTCTGCAACTGGAAGCTCTTCAATTGTGCAAGAGGCCAGTGTTCTTTCTGTAAATTTGGACATCTGCCCATTTTCTAGGACAATTAGAGCTTGGGCTACTTATGTCTTTTCGAGAAAAAGTCATGAAGTCTATAAACATCTATATGGACTGAAACGGAATGGCCCATATATTGTCAGCAACCATCTTCAGTTCATCTCCTGTCATGTCTAGTATTTGAACAGTTGTTGCCAGTGCTTGCGAAGAAGCCTGGTTCCTACTCCTTCAGGGTTTTCAAGGTCAGGACATCTTTCAGACATAACACGCATAGCTTGACTCCCATTCAAAGGACTTCTCTCACTTCTTCTAGCAAATAGATGAGCATTCATAGGACTAATGCCAGCGTGCATTCCGGTACCTAAAAGACGAAGACAGGCCTTGTTCATCTGTTCTGAGAGGATGATGTATACTTCTCTGAGGCCTCTGACTTTAATCACTTTTATTCTTTTGGCTAATGATAACTCTGTGACATCCATCTGATTTATGATATCTTGAGAGTCAGACGAATTTGGTTATCCATTATGTCTGCTGATTTTAACTCCTCCAATTCTGAGACTTCTTTTGTTAAATAGAATGAGACGGACCATCAAAGCCTGAGCTGGATCAATACATTACTGATAAGAGTGATAGAACTTGCTAATGATAGACTATTTATTGTCTAAAAAATCCTTAAGCTTAACTCGGTCACGTTTGACTTTTATTGTCTAAAAAATCATTAAGCGTAACTGAGTCACCTTTCAAAGGTAACTGCAGGATTTTATTCAGCGATCAGAGGTTTTGTCTCTGCAGGGAAACAGCTGAAACATAATTGTTCCTTTTCAATTCATCCTCAGTTTGAAGTGCAACACTTTTTTTCAACTGACAAGATTGCTCTATGTAATGACCTAGCGTCATCCCTCAGTACCATTTTGTGAATCAATCCCCTGCAAAACTTTTTCATGAGACTATCCTGCTGGCAAATGGTTTTCAAACCTGGATATTTTACAGTTTCTTTCATTTTCAAGAATATATCTTCAATCCCTACATCTTCCATGTTGAAACTGAGGAAAGGAGAAAGCAACATTTGACTATTTCTAAGAAAATTAGCATCTTTTAATTTGCCTACTGGGCATTTGTTGAGTGAAGAGGCAAAATTTTTTTAAATACCCAATCTTTACAATCTACACATGGCAAGTAATTTTCTGTGCTGGCACGATCCTTATGGCTTGGCTGTCTGCTCACGGTCAACTCTCCACATCTGCTTTGCAAAACCTGTGTCAATTGTAAAATGACAGAACTCTGGTGTCCAATGTAATTTATCGTAAATTCTTTCTATAAAACATTAAATAAACATTTAAACTTCAAAAGCAAGTATTTTAAATACTGTCAATTTCAATATTTTCCCCAATAAAACACTACAGTTACCATTATTTTCATTGATGTTTTCTATAACATCTTTTTCTACAAGTTCCTGATACTCAATTAGGAAGTACACCAATCTTAACCAAAAATTGATATGATGTCATCTTCTGATCTTGAATGAGTATTATCTGCTACAGATAATGAAGAAGTGAAATATACATTTTCCTAAAAACTTGAACATAATGGCTCATTTTGTGAATGTAAGTGTTACAGCTATAAAAGCACTACAAAAAATAACAAACCTTTATCGTTAATCTAAGTCTTTTTTAAGTATTAGTAACATAAAATTTTCATTTGAGGACAAAACGAACAAAATTATTTGTACAGCTTACCATACAGTTGTGCAAGTGATTTCCATGATTTTGTAGAAGAGTCAAGTGCCTTTTCCTTTTTTTTTTGAATGGCAAGGTATGTTTGCAATTTCTTGCACTCTTGGTTCCTTGTCATGAATATTCAGGTAGTGGTTTTGATATTTTTGATACATACTGTCTTGCAACAGAAGCCGTATTCTGTTTTTCTATAATTTCTCGAGCCTCCAATCTTTGCATCACCAGCAACTTTTACTGCAGGAACAAAATTGCAGAATATGTATTTGATCAAAATAATACAGACTCCATGAATGTGTTTTAAAGTTTTAAAAAAATGTATTCGCAAATGAATCAAACTTTATACGTGGGATAATTGATTAAAAAAAAATTAAAAATACAAACTAAAAAGAGTTGAAAGTGTTGTTTTGTGTAAAGGAGTCTTGGATTGAATATGCAAATTATATATGATGTATGACAGATTTCACTTTTTCTATCTCTTCATGGAGCTTATTGCGGATCTAAGGAAGCAAGAGAAAATTGATTATATAATCACAATAGTTATACTTTTGTGCATGTGTATGTGTATGTCTGCTCAAGGAGGAAAAAAGTGAGGAGGGAGAGACATGGGAAAGCGCAAGAAGGATAGAGAGAGGAAGGGCAAGTGATGGAGAAAAATAAATGTAGATAGACAGAAAGAGACAGTTGGAGAGAATGAAGGAGATAGAGAGAGACAGACAGACAGACAGAAAAGGGAAAGGGAAAAAGGAGGTTGGCTTAGAGAAATTTCCAACCTTTCAAAAACCTTCCTCAGTTGAGCTATGATTGCAAGTGCAAGACCAAAACCTTCGTTTTTTTTTTTTTTGTATTTTCTGCCAAACCTAGACATTTTATTTATTCCTTTTTTTTTACATTTGTGTATAGATTATTAATAAAATTGATTCTGTGTTGAAATATTTGGTGGTTGCTCGAAATTGAATTTTTAAGAATTGTGTTTAAACAACAGCTTATAAAAGGTACATATTAACTGTCTCACTTTCCAAAGCGTTGATACAGAGGACTGGGTAGACTGCGCTACCATTCCATGATGATGTTGATTTTTTAACATTATCTTCATCAAAATCATTATCTGAGACTGCATGTGCCTGTAAATAACTAGATGACAGTATAATTTATCAACGATGTTCAAACATGTACCGAACTGTTTATCAAGTATTCAACACATACATTGATTTAGATTGTATAATTAAAGCTTACAAAATGGATTTAATAATAAACGTTTAAAAAATATTTTATTGATATAAATATGAAGCAGTGAAGCTTTAAACAGACTCTTTGTTTTTGTATTTTCTGCCAAACCTAGACATTTTATTTATTCCTTTTTTTTTTACATTTGTGTATAGATTATTAATAAAATTGATTCTTCTCTCTTTCTCTTAACCTGTACAAACCTATTTCAAGTTGGCCATGATACAACTTTTACAAGGATTTCGAATGCTAGAGTTGGTTATCTCTTATCAGGATTGTTGTTTCTTTGTCTTTTTACAGTCGGAGAAAACGAAGCCCTCTATAGTCTCCTAGGTTCCTAACGAGAATAATGAACGGCGACGGGTCTCGAAACTTAAGTGTGACAATTTACGTGATGTTACCCCGAGACAGTGCTGGAACATTGGGACTTATGTCAAATTAATATGGCACTCAGCCAACCAGTAGAGAACAAAATCCTACTTGAATAATTTTTTTATGAAGTTATGCGGGCCCATTGCGGAAATGCGGTAGACGGTAGAAATATGCAGCCTCACTAGACACTTGGGTGTAATCCTCTATGGGTTCAGAAATATACAATACGTGTACTTCCAAGAAAACTAATCTATCGTTTCATCAGGAAACGCTGCACATTCCAACTGCCTTTCCCTTAAATTGCCTGTTTTTGAAATGGAACCTGAATCGTCTAAGCACCTAAGCCAACTCGTCCCCTCAGTATGGATAGGAACACCATTATTCTAATCTTATGCGAGCAGCAGCTGCCCTAGTGTCGACAGGCGCCCCAGTTTGTCCTCGGAATTTTCGAGGAATCCAAAACAGTAGGCTCACAGTGACAGTTCAGTATACAAATAACATGAATAGTTTTAGAAAATCAGACATTTTAACATAACCCTCATAAAATTAATACGCCAGTAATATATAACATACCGGTCCTCCTTGTTCAACTTGCGAAGACTTTCGATGATGGGCAAAATACAACTAACTACTTAATGCTAATTATGAGTTCATTTAACAGTTTCATTTTTGTATATTTCTATCATAATCGCAATCTCTCTCTCTCTCTCTCTCTCTCTCTCTCTCTCTCTCTCTCTCTCTCTCTCTCTTTCTCTCTCTCT
>RQTK01000516.1:241158-316550 GCA_003991915.1 Elysia chlorotica
GAGAGGAAGGGCAAGTGATGGAGAAAAATAAATGTAGATAGACAGAAAGAGACAGTTGGAGAGAATGAAGGAGATAGAGAGAGACAGACAGACAGACAGAAAAGGGAAAGGGAAAAAGGAGGTTGGCTTAGAGAAATTTCCAACCTTTCAAAAACCTTCCTCAGTTGAGCTATGATTGCAAGTGCAAGACCAAAACCTTCGTTTTTTTTTTTTTTGTATTTTCTGCCAAACCTAGACATTTTATTTATTCCTTTTTTTTTTACATTTGTGTATAGATTATTAATAAAATTGATTCTGTGTTGAAATATTTGGTGGTTGCTCGAAATTGAATTTTTAAGAATTGTGTTTAAACAACAGCTTATAAAAGGTACATATTAACTGTCTCACTTTCCAAAGCGTTGATACAGAGGACTGGGTAGACTGCGCTACCATTCCATGATGATGTTGATTTTTTAACATTATCTTCATCAAAATCATTATCTGAGACTGCATGTGCCTGTAAATAACTAGATGACAGTATAATTTATCAACGATGTTCAAACATGTACCGAACTGTTTATCAAGTATTCAACACATACATTGATTTAGATTGTATAATTAAAGCTTACAAAATGGATTTAATAATAAACGTTTAAAAAATATTTTATTGATATAAATATGAAGCAGTGAAGCTTTAAACAGACTCTTTGTCTAAGTTAATACGTTTTATCAACATTTAAAAATGAATCCCGTTTATGATACAGTGTCAACATAAAAAGAAATGCCTTGTCCTTCCTTTATTGACAAGAGCTATCCTCCCCAAGGGTTGATATTCATTTGGACACTTTGGTTCGACTGTCCACTGAATTATGAAGAAAGATGGCACAGTACATAGACTAGGAATTTAAGTTATTGTTTTGAACTTATACTAAAAAAAGAGAGGAACAAAAGTTTAATGATCTTCAATATGGGAAACTTATAGTAAGTAAGAATATCAATTGTTAAACTCACTAAACATACCCCCCTCCTGCCTACAATAGATGAATGAATATTTTAAGTGGCGAATAGCTTCACGATACTGGCTTTATTTATTTATCCTCACACTGTGGAAACATGGATAGCAGTATATGTAGAATGCTTCACACTGAAGCACCGAAACTGCTCATTCTGCCTTGAGGATGCTGATTTATACTGTCTATATCACACTAGTTTTCTTTTCTGTCACTTTCCATCATATCTGCATTATTAGTTTTACAATGATGACGATCCCAGTTTAGACTTGATATATTTTGTTGTTGGTGAAACATTTGCATAAATAGTTAAAGTGTCTTTCTTCTCTCTCTCTCTCTCTCTCTCTGCTAGCCTTAAGCCGGCCATAGACGTTGCAATAATTGCTGTAAATTATGGCTTTGCGATCATTTTGGCAATATCTTGCTTGGTGTATGGGGATATTGCAGAAATTTATCGACAGCGAAAGCTGATTGCTCATCGACTGGTACTACCTGAAAATAAATTGCCCGCGCCGCGCGACCTTGTCGATCTGCGGCGGGCCCTTTGTTTTTTTAAGGCCAGACAAGCCGACGCCGGTGCAGTAGGCTATTTTTGCTTGTCAAATATTCATTTATAAGCCATCGGATTTTGAATCTGACAACAGATTCGGTTTTCTCGACCCAAAATTAGCAAAGTCTACGCGTATAGATGCTTTTTAGAACGCGTTTTAGAGAATTAAATTTTAATTCGTTATTTGCCTCTATAAACTTAATATTCTTGTCTCCCCACTCCCGCCCATGTTTGTTTTTTGTTCGTTTTTGTCTTTCTATTAAATTATCTGTAAGTATATTTATATGATATACAGTAGCTTTACACCACTTCACAAATCGCGTTACCTAGATCCATTAATTATTTAAAAAGCCAATTTTATTTTAACTGAATGAGAGACAATTAACAAAAGTGAACACTTTTACTCATTGATATAATTTAAAATCGTGTTTCTTCTGTCTCCTCCTGTTGATTTTTCGTGTGCAGCCCATCTTGAAATAAGCCGATGTAATAAGCCAAAAGTGCCTTGTACGACACCCACGCACGTATAAAAACATCAAAGGAGACAATTCTACTAGACTTTCTGGCGCCTACTAGCCTAGTGACCGTATTTGCCTTTCGCCAAATGTATAGAGTTGCATTTGTACTATGATATAACCAAGATCTAAACTGTAGCCCTTGTTAACTGATAATCCTGAGTTGTGAGGACATTACTTTTGTACACGTTGAAACGAAACAATTCTTTTTTTTCATAATCGAAGACAACCATGGCATCTTGGAACGAAGAATTTCTCTTGGAGTTTATTAGAATATACAAGGAAGAGGAGTGTTTATGGAAAGTTAAATCAGATAGTTATCATGACAAACAAAAACGTAAAAGTCTTAGGTGAAGACTTACCTGACCGTTGGAGTTGGGTTGGTTTAACGTCCAACAGCAGCACTATATAGGCTATATTGTGGACGGGCCCCAAGACGGACGTCTGACAATTTTATGTGCTGCCACACACGAGACAGGGCGGGGATACCATGACTCCTGTCTCAGCCGGTCACATTATACTGACACCGACCCAACCAGTAGGGAACGCAACAGTCAGGATTCGAACTCGGGACCTTTTGCGTCGGAAGCCGATGTTCTACCCCTGGACCACCGCGCCCCCTACTGTCAAAGGTGAGAGAGCAAAACCCTGATGCATAAAAGATGTCATTATAAAAAAAAAAAAAAGAATTTGCGCACTGTCTTTCGTAAGGAGAACAAAAAAAGTTAAGGATTCCATGCGTTCAGGTGCTGGCCTTAGCTCTTCTTCAGCAAATCTTAATAATTATAGCCGCAGAGAGCGCCGTTACTGCTGCTGCTTGATGCTCCATATTTTAACACTATGCACAAGTTCAGCTTGTGGATCGAACGATTTTGTCGACGCGTGTGTGGGCAGATGGAAGGCAAGTTTTGCTTGGGATATTGTATAGCAATATTGCCAGTCATTTGATGGCTGCAATATATCGACACGTCTATGGCCGGCTTTAATCTTTGTTTCTTTACGACACATTTTCTTCTTAATATGCTTTCCCACAATCTGTTAAAATTTTCCTCTAACATTCCATTGGACGTTAAACCAACTCAACTAACATCCCGTTACCTAGCACAAAAATTAAAAAAAAAGACCCTGCTCCACCCACCCACCCCCTTCTCTCTCTCACCCTCTTTCTTTTTGTCTCTCTCTCCCTCTCTCTCTCTCTCTGTCTCTCTCTCTCTCTCTCTCTCTCTCTCTCTCTCTCTTTCTTTCTTTTTTTCTTTCTTTCTGTCTCTCTCACTCTCTCTTTCTCTTTCTCGTTGACTGAATATTTAATCCTACCTGAAACAAGTTCTTTAAGTGCAGAATCAGAAATGGGCTTGCAACACTATTGCCCAATATACCTAGCAACTTACATTCTACCAGATGAATAACAAAAAAGTATATATACTCCTATGAAGAATGTACTTTTGCTTTTATTACTAGCCGACTTCAGATCATACGCATCTGAATTTTAGGCTTCAGGAATACTTTTCCATTAAATATCGTTGACCCGGGACAGTAGCCCTATTATGTTAATGAGATGGTCACTTTCTTTTTTATTGAGAATGTGCCTGTGACATTTACTGTAGTCAATTTCAGCTCCATCTAACTTGTATAAGCAACCACGTTTTAATGGCCTTAGGCTACACCCACCTCTCTCACAGCGAAGCAACAGTCGCCTTGCAGCAGTTGCCAGCTTCAGCTCGTTGTCAGATCAGTTTTACTTACACTATTAGTTTAGAAAATTATTTTGTGGTGGAAATTCCTCATTTTGTAGAATATGTGCGTGTGTGTGTTGGTTTTTGTTTTAAATTTATTTGTTCGTTATTTTTTCACATTCCTTTACATTAATTCAAGGCAGTATGCATACAGTGTACCCTCCAGATTGAAAGACTGTTTTCAAGGAAAAAAAAAAAAAATAGAGTATACACAGTAATTATTTCTGTCCCTCTAAACGTGGAAACACAGTGGATGTCGCACCATCTCGCCCAAGCTTCTACGGAAGCCTGGAGGACCTACGGCGCACATGCTCATTTATCAGAAATGAAACTACCAGGAAGGCCTACATCAAGATATACAGGAAAACCTTAAGTTCCTTTATAGTTTTATCTAGCCATATAACAACCATTTTTATACAATATGTTGTTTATTGTACTTTGTGTAGGGCCTAAAGAACTGCGCCGGAGTTAGTGGAAACAATCTTAACTGATAATGTTGGACATTATTTCATTTAGTGTAAAAACAAGCTAATATCTTGGTGTGATTGTAACAATGATGCCACATGTTAGCCACCTTTGTAAGTTGATAGTATTATCTTAAAATACGGAAAATAAGGACAGTGGCAAAATTTTTGAACGAAACATAAAGAGGTCAATATTGCTTCAGCTATAATGTTATAATTACTGTTAATTTTAATGGTTGGGTCAACACTGGATAGGTTGCAGGGATGCCAAAATAATGCTGTAAGAATGGTAACAGGAAGAAGAAAACAGAACATGTAAGTTGTAACAGCTCTCCTCGAGCATTTTGGTTGCGAGTAAAATCGTATTATATAAGACATGCATTCTGTTACATACGCCTCAACGAAACTGCTCCATCATTAAAATTTTATTTTGTTAAACGTCTTTTTCCCCTTCTTACCATCACAGCCCCTTCACTCGAGGGGAAAAATTTTTTTTAATGTTCATAAATATCTGGATTTAAAAAAAACAACTATGGTGAGAGAGCTTTCAGTCAGCAATATGGAATATTGTACCAAAACAGTTAAGACTAAGATACAGATTCAGACGAGACTTGCCAAAAGCTTTTAAAAACGCACTGGTTCCAACGCCTAGCAAACAATGTTAAAAAAAATCATAATCTAGTAACGTGACGGGATATTTTTAATGAATATTATTATTATTATCTATACTTTTAAATTAGATTTTAATGTGTAAAATCGCAATGAGCAAAGTTAATTAGAAATAACGTTCTATAAACAATTTTATTATTATTATTATTATTATTATTATTATTATTATTATTATTATTATTAATATTATTATTTTTATTATTATCATCGTCATCATCATCATCATCATCATCATCATTATACATTTTAATTGTTGAAACAATCGAGCTTTACCGGTAAGGTGATTATTACTTTTGGTTTTGCGAATGTGGTATCAGTCACAATCTGATCACATGATTTTGCCCGCGATTTTTTCCAATTTCCATTCGCTTTTGTCTGTAACGCTGATCCGTATAAATGTGGTCTCATGCTGTGAACATTCCTTAAAGGACGTCATTGTAAACTGTTGTTAAGCTTTCTCGTCTTTACGTTTCATTACGATTTGTGCCCTTTTATTTTGGACATTTTTTGCATAATGAAAACCCTAACTTCGTGATTTTTCATTGTGAACTGCCTACTTTAAACTTTTTAAAATGTATTATTTTGAGCTGCTTAGTTCCCAAGATTACGTTTTATCACCGGGTGAAGTCTTTATATTAGTATTATTTTGTCTCATAAATGAAGAGTTCAATACAAGCGGATTTAATTGTCTAGACATTTTCAGCATTTCGATGCTCGCCCGTTAACTGTGGATCTAAAAAGAAAGGTTTATAATTAACGAGTATTATTAGGTGTTCAACAAAAGTAAATACTTTTCACAAATCAAAGTCCCAGGGTGGCAGTTGCAAAGCTTTTTAAGTCACACTAATTCTCACGCCTTTTGTGCAATATTCTAAGACATAGACACTATTATTGAAGTGAAATCTTTGATGCTGTGTTTGAGGTTCGGCATTCGCATTTAAGATTAATTTATCTGTGTGTTGTTGTTGTTTTTGTCTTATTTGTTATTGGCTTTATTTTCACTTAAAAAGCTTATAAATACAGACTTTGTCCATGCTAGTAGCAACGAAGACATTTGTGCAAATCTGATTAAGCGTCAGTGTTAAGGGTGAATTAGGGGACCGTACCTTTGGAATCACGCTTTAAGCTCGCGGTTTGGAAATTGTAAATTTTAACTTGTAAAATTGTTTTATCCTTCTCTTCTCTGGCAGCTCACCCCTCCCTCTCATAATATCTTCATTGGGAAATGAGAACCGCTTAATCTCTCCATTTTTCAAAGATTGGTATCATTTATTACTTTGAATGGAACAAAATGTAATTTTCTTTGAATTTCATACATTCGGTTATAAAAGATTATTTTTAAATGTCTTTCATTTTATTTTTTCTTTCAGTTAAGCAATGTCTGTAATCCGAAGTGTGTTTAAGGCCTTTTACATATCTTTTTTTCTTCTTAAAGTACCGGTAACTAGAAAGAAACTAGATGGGCATTGTGGGATGTACAAAGCTTAAAAGAATTATTAATGGATCTATAGTGGATTTATAGTGTCCTAAAACTTTTTAACTCACCACAAATAAGAAATCGTTAGGAATTAACATACATGTATGTTTGTACGAAGAGATACATGTTTTTCATCAGTGAAATTTGCTTATAAGACCTTATTGTACATTTTTGTTTTGTGTTCTCAAAAAGTTGCGGTTTGTACCCTTTTGTTTGGGCATTTCTTCTATAAGTCATAGTCTTTGAACAAAAAAATTGACACACGAATTAACTGTAAAATGTATTTGTACGCCATTTTTATCTGTTTTAAACTTTACTAATACAATAATCCAAGCATTCTAACGAAACGGCGAGGTATGCGGGCAAAAATGCGTGCGTTAAAAATTTAAATGTTTAGGCCTCTCTCGCGTATAATCAGTTGAACTGGAGAGATCTGCACTTTGTACTAAGCCTAGTTGGATGGATTAATTTATAGCAGCAAGCTTATAATTAATAAATAATGTCAATGATATCAATGAAACGGATTTATTATCTGCTCTCAGACTCAGAGCACTATCGCCGATTTACTACACCGTTCAATCGACTGCTAGACAACATTGTGAATACAGGGCCTTATTTATTCTCTTGAAATTCCCTTTTCGTTCTATATTAATTCTACGATACTTCCGAGTTATTAAAAATGTTTTAATTCCAATGCACTTATAGGTGTAAAGCAATGGTTATGAAATGTTCTAACTTATTTTTCGCACCATTGGACTTGGAGTAATGACAGATCAAACTCCATCTCGCAAACAATTAAGGTTATCACATTTCATATAGCAAGGCCATTTCAAAATGTCGATAATTTATTCATTAGAATTAAATAATAATGATATGATTAGGAGAAGAGGAGAGAGACACACACACACACACACGCAGACAAACAGATAGACAGACAGGCACAAATAAACCAACTGACAGAAACAGAAAGAAAGATATACAAGTACAGTGTCAGACATAGAGAGAGAGAGAGAGAGAGAGAGAGAGAGAGAGAGGATCGGACCAGTTTGATTGTCTGCATTTTGAAAGCTGCACGAACCTTATCCAACCTCTATTTATCAATCAAAGCGTTCACACCACAGTGCGCGAACTCCGAAGCATTGTCTGCCCTCTCATTCCAGTTACATTTATTTCCACGTATCATAATGACAGTGCAAATTAGTATGAGATTCCATGTTACCAAAGAGCGAAACCACTGGTCAACAAACTATTTTTTATTGCATTTGCTTGGGTAGTGTCGTTTCTAGTTTACCATTGCAATAACTCTGCTGTCTTGAACTATACATGTATTAACAAATCGTCCAAATTATCAAAGATCTAATCCCATTCAAGGATCTCTAATACGTATTCCGTCAACTATGGTAATTTTTAGTTAGACATTAGCATAGCCTTTTTGTTCTCCAGCGGCACAAATATTTAAACAACTATTTGTTATCCTTTACTGCACATTCCGATACAAAAAAGTTGTATGCATAAAATTAGTACTTAGAAAAATCTAGGCCAAAGGACCACCTTTTCATTTATACTAATTTTATTCTTTTTAAAACAAGTTATAAAACATTCATTTTTATAAGTATGGAGAAACCAGTACGACTTTTGATTTTTACCCTTAAAGCCGGGTTTAGCAAAAGCGTGCGTTTGTAGAGTATTCATATTTTGTGTGTGTGTGAAACTTCGAAATATTAGTCAAAATCATAAAGAATGTCATGTATTGTAGCTCTCGATCACGTCAGGTTTAATTACTAACTTATGAAACATGGTTATATCAGAGTCTGTTTCACAGGCTCTTGTTATATCATAATAATATTTTTTTTTTAAACCAGTATTTGTGACCATTAAGAATATGGGTAAATAAATTAAAAGAGATTTAGGTGAAAATGAAAGAATTATGACTTTGAGTTGCAAGGCAAAATAATCCTTGGTTAAGTTTCATACCTCCCAGATTTCCCATAGAACTATACACGGAAAACACTAGAATGTCAAGGGTTTGTTGTTAGATAGGGGTAAATAACATTTCGGCGTTCCTGTGCCAATGTATTCATTCAGTTACAAAGACAGCGTATTATCGAATGAGTCCATACGGGCCGTGTCTAGACTATTGAACATATTTGTGAACAGTTAAAAGAAAGGGAGCAACAAAACTAACAAAAAAACAACAACGGCAACAAAAACCCACCCAAATCGTACAGACAAATTAATTTTATTCTTAAAATATATTTCTATGTTCGTGAGTGCGAGCGCAATAAGTGATACGCCAATCGAATTGAAACCTTGACATTTGATTGTGCGTGCAAGGTCTAACTTTTCACACACAAAAATCACCACAAGTATTTTTATATTAAATTTCCTCTCATTTCTCAAGACTGTTTTATTTCGCTCAGGTAGGTTAGCTTTCGACCGCTTTAAAGTTTCCTCTTTTTTTTTATAGGCGAAACCTTCTATTGAAACCTTTTAAGGCATCAAGACTCAATGAAATTTAGCGTGAAAGTATAATTAACATTTTCAAAAAAGCGCAAATCTAGACGTGCACACTGCTCAGTGAAATAATTGGGATGATACGGTCGTTCGGTGAACAAAATCGTACAAGGGAAAAGAACTATCTCTGCTTAGGAGACACTACAAAAAGAATGTACTATAAAAAAAAGTATTATAGGAAGTAAAACTAAAACCATGCTTTTTCTTACTAACGAATTCTGCTTCATAGGCAATGATATTTCGCGAAAAGTTATTCCACATTTATTTTTTTGGAAGACATAAGATAAGTTCAACAAGCAACAGCGTCATAGTGTCTTCTTGTTGTAGATATACAAAAACATTTCCATTTGCGCACTTTATGGACTAAAACGTCGCATAAGCTTACACCTCGTCAGACGCCTTGGTAACCGCACGAGTTGTTTGCTCACCGCGAAGTTGTACTTACAGCCGTAGAATAAGACGCATCCTTTAACATTACTCACTGGTCCTGCTTGATTAACTGACTAAAACCTTGAGTAGAGCTCATCTTCTAAAAAAAACGTTCTGTGACTCTTGGTGAAATGACATTCCTGACTACATGTATAGCGAACCCCCACCCGACCTAAGAGATGAACTTCGATGACATCATCGTGGAGTTGGGCGAGTTTGGTCCGTACCAGAGACGCATCTACCTGTTCATGTGCCTGGCGTCTCTGTGTGTCTCCATGCAGATCCTAGCCGGGGTCTTCGTCCAGGCCGCACCGCGACACAGGTGAGAACAACACCGAAGATAATTAGAAAAAGAAACAGTAAATAAATCCAGAATTGAAACCTTCAATAGGTGCAGGGGGACGTACATAGATGAGGACCACAGAAGAGATAGCTCATAATATACGTCACAAAACCCATAAGGATAGCGCCTTCTATTATTTCGTTTGACACACACAGTGTTGCAATGATTTAACTTAGACGAATCATAGGGTCTACCTAAACGTAACCGGGAAAAAAAACAAGACAATTGTTAATCGTACAGAAAAAATATTGAGTAAGAAAAACTAGGAAAACCATTTTTTTTTTTTCAATTTTAACATTATTATGCATGTATATAATTTGAAATAAGAATGCCACGTCTCGTGTGAAGTAAATCAATCTATGTCGAATGGTGATGCCCAAAGATTATTTCCTTATTGATGTATAATATAAGTTTATCCTTTCCTATCAAATCTTAGGTGTGCCCTCCCAGACCTTGCTAACGACACCTACGCCAGTCAGGGTCCCTGGCACGATGCCCTGGTCAACGCGTCCATACCTTGGGACGCAGGTGAGGGGATGTACGACCAGTGCAAAATCCGCAACATGCCTGGGGGCTTGGACAATGGCACGGTGTCTTGTGAGAGCTGGGTCTATGAAAGGGATCCTTTCAAAAGCACATTCGTCACTGATGTGAGTCTGTGTGTACTCTGATAATTTTTTAAAAATTTTTTTGTCTATAGTTTTCAATGTTTTTTTTTTTCGGAGAGAGGTGAAATAAGTCTTTCTCCCTTTATCTTTCTCACTGTTTCTCTCTCTCTCTCTCTCTCTCTCTCTCTCTCTCTCTCTCTCTCTCTCTCCCTCTCTGTTTCTCTCTGTCCCTCACCCTCTAATTTAACGTCTTCTAAGCGCCCTAGTTCCAACCAGTGAGAAACAAGAGAGTCTGGTCTGGACTCGAACCCAGGATCTCCTCAGCAGAAGTCGAGCGTTGTACGTCATCGCGCCTCCTTGCTGTTCGAAAAAAATATTACACTTACTTTAACTGGCTCTTCATGTTTTCTTGGAGTATTATTTACAAGCAAATTGCATGTTTAATAATCAAATGTACTAGATTTTTCAACATGGATTTTTTTTTTCATTGCTATAGATTGATCTTGTTTGCAGCAAGACAAACCTGGTCACCTACGCCTCTATGGTTTTGATGCTCGGAATGTTAGTCGGCTCTCTGTTTTGGGGGATTTTGTCTGACATGTGAGTATGTTTCCTAAACTACGAGTAAATTTGGAATTTTACAATAAGTATAAGGATCGTCTCACGACCTCAAGCATTCTATCTTATTATTGTTCTTAGAACATATGCCGTGTCCGTTTTTAGCCTTGGAAATGCATATATAAACCTTCTTCCACCTGAACATCCTGAATCTTCTAGGTTCCCAATATTTTTTTTTATTTTATTGTTCTAACCCCCCCCCCTCCAAAAAAACACACCAAAAAATACGTTTGTATCTATTGATGGTAAATATTAATTTATGTAGATGTTGTCTGTGGTAAGCGAGTATCGGGCATGTAGGATTCATATTCTTCGATGTGAAACGCCAATGGCAAAGAACAAAGATCATGACCTCACTGTCCAATGGTTCTTCTTAGTGTGGCTTCTTACTTATGTTAGTTCTCAGCGTATACTTAAGTACCTGAAGGACATTGGTGTATACGAGTATAATAAAATTTAACTGTGATAGTCCTACACATGGATCATCTAAACTACTGTATATACCCTTCACTTATAACCAAACTTTTCACGCACAATTGTTATGTTTTTACTACTCAGAGAGATAAAGGAGTCACCGTTGCTACTAGTATAATGCATTAACTGTCTTAGTAGGACATCATGGGCACAACGTAGCCGTTACCGTGCTGACGTGCCGTAAAACAAATTCACTCACCCACTCACTGCTTCTTTCGCACTTTGCCTGAGAAAAGTCAGACTCAAAATTTTTTTTTTTAATAATGTTAAGCAAAAAGTAAGAAACTCTTTCATGAGATTTGTGTTGGCAAATGTGTTTGGTGTTATGCAGCAATATATCCAATATATGTAATAAACACAGAGCAGAAATATATATAACTGGCCTCTATAAAGAATTATGTTGGGTAAACGCAAGTAAATCCTGGCATAATCTCACTGTTTCTCTCTCTCTCTCTCTCTCTCTCTCTCTCTCCCTCTCTGTTTCTCTCTGTCCCTCACCCTCTTATTTAACGTCTTCTAAGCGCCCCAGATCCAACCAGTGAGAAACAAGACAGTCTGGTCTGGACTCGAACCCAGGATCTCCTCAGCAGAAGTCGAGCGTTGTACGTCATCGCGCCTCCTTGCTGTTCGGAAAAATATTACACTTACTTTAAGTGGCTCTTCATGTTTTCTTGGAGTATTATTTACAAGCAAATTGCATGGTTTATAGTCAAATGTACTAAATTTTTCAACATTGATTTTTTTTTCATTGCAATAGATTGATCTAGTTTGCAGCAAGACAAACCTAGTCACCTACGCCTCTATGGTTTTGATGCTCGGAATGTTAGTCGGCTCTCTGTTTTGGGGGATTTTGTCTGACATGTGAGTATGTTTCTTAAACTAAATTTGGAATTGTACATATAAATAGGAACGTTTCACGATCTCAAGCATTTCTATCTTAATATTATTGTTCTTAGAACAAGTTTCATATGCCTTGTACTTTTTTTAGCCTTGGAAATGCATATAAACTTTCTTCCACTTGAACATCTTGAATCTTCTAGGTACCCAATATTTTTTTTATTTTATTGTTCTAACCCCCCCCCCCTCCAAAAAAAAACACACCAAAAAATACGTTTGTATCTATTGATGGATATATTTATGTATATTTTGACTATGGGAAGCGAGTATCGGACATGTAGGATTCATATTCTTCGATGTGAAACGCCAGTGGCAAAGAACAAAGATCATGAGCTCACTGTCCAATGGTTCTTCTTAGTGTGACTTCTGCTTTTTTTTTTACATTTTGCCTGAGAAAATCAGACTCAAAGATGTGTTTTTATAATGTTAAGCAAAAACTAAGGAACTCTTTCATGAGATTTGTGTTGGCAAATGTGTTTGGTGTTATGCAGCAATATATCCAATATATGTAATAAACACAGAGCAGAAATATATATAACTGGCCTCTATAAAGAATTATGTTGGGTAAACGCAAGTAAATCCTGGCATATGGGATTCATATTATGAGACATTCAAAATCGTATGAGACCTTCACCTTTCTGGAAAGTCTGACAATGTTCCGTTCCGCATCACTACCTGTCTCAGGCCAAACGGGCCGGTTGCCATTCCCTTTGCTCCCCCTAATGTCTTCTGCTGAAAGAGGGCGTTCGAACTAGCCATAGAGTACACAGAAATAAAAAAAAAGAAAATAAAAAATAGATCGCTGTTATTTTGTTCCGACTAGTGGCTAGGTCGTTGATTGTTTGCAACACTGTCTGTCGCTCAACAGAGACGATAGTCACACGGATTCAAAGAAATCATGGGAAGTGAAAGATCTACGAAGAGATTCCAACCGAGACGGAACTTTTGTGCTGAACAGTTTTTGGGGGATCTTGTGGAGAAAAAAAAACATACAGACAGACAGACAGACAGACAGGCAGACAGACAGACAGACAGACAGACAGACAGACAGACAGACAGAGATAGACAGACAGACAGAGGCAGAGACAGAGAAAGACAGACTGAAAGAGACAGAGACAGAGAGAGAGAGAGAGAGAGAGAGAGAGAGAGAGAGAGAGAGAGAGAGAGAGAGAGAGAGAGAGAGAGAGAGAGAGAGAGAGAGAGAGAGAGAGACAGAGAGAGAGAGAGACAGAGAGAAACAGAGAGAGAGAGAGAGAGAGAGAGAGAGAGAGAGAAGAGAGAGAGAGAGAGAGAGAGAGAGAGAGAGAGAGATTTATATATTAAAACTTCAAGTAGCTGATGAGGGGACAGAGACATCCTATATATTTCACTTAATACGATTTCACATAATTATATATGGTATATTTTTTTTATGAAAATTACTGCTACATATTCAAATGCTGGCGATGTTATGAAAAATAAAGAAACGAACAGAAAAAAGCTTTTCCAAAGCTCAGTTTCCTATATCACCGTCATGATCTGTCCTTACCTACAGGCAACAGACATTCTCTTGCCATCCCCAACGCTTTTTTATCCTAAAAATCTCCTCAATTTACTCAATTGCAAATTTGGATCACAAGATTCGTTAAAAAAAGAATATTATTGACTCTTAAATATTGAAATTAGTCAGTGTTATATCTAAGTCATAAAGTGTAACCTTTGAGGTAATAGTCGTTGTAACAGGAGCAGCAATGGTTTTTTAAAGGAAAAACAATATATACACACGGCTTGTGGTGACTTTTCATTTTGCAAATGCAATTCAAATATTAGACCTTGTGGTTTATTTTATTTCAGCTCTGCAATGTAAGTTCACAACCCTCTAAATTTTCCGGTACGTTTTTTTTCAAAAAAAAAAAAAAATAATAATAATACTATTTTTTTAAGCTAACAACATGAACATATCTTTGGTAAAAAAAATATTTTAATATTAATAATTTATTCGTAACAGAAGTTAAAATGTGAAGGAAAGATCAAAATAAAATCTGAGGATTTTTGTACAAAAAATAATATGCTTACGTTAAAAAAATTATTTTGTAAATCACCAAATAACACAAGCCATAAAATAGTGGAACAGTTACATAGGACAGAAAAGATATTTACTTTATGACATTAATGATAGACAATTATTCCTTTATTCAGATTTGGCCGCAGGAAGATTATCCTGGTCTGCACAGTTGGCCATCTGATCGCATGTTTCAGTATCCCGTGGGTTAGGTCGTACATTCCCTATGTCATCTTGCGGTTCCTGATCTCGTTCTTTGGCGCTGGCATGATACTATCGGCTTTTGTGATGGGTGAGTTGGCTTTCTCTATGTTCTCTCTGCCTTTGTAGGAAGCAAAAAAAATCATTAAGGGCGCAACGTTAACTACATCGTAAAGGTTCAGAGCCTGAATGATAAGTTTTGATTCCTTCACTGCGCACTTAATTTTGACAAGGACCTTGGACAAGAAGGCTGTTGAAAAAATTTGATATAATTATATCATTATTTCACTTACCCGTGGCTCTAGTGTGCAGTTTATAATTAAAGTTCATATGAATTTATCGTAAAAAAAGATTCAGTTTTCGTTTTTTTCAACGTAAAACTAAAACAATGCGGCTTGTTGATCAACAATAACCATTCCCAAGACCCCTCTTGGCAAATGCTTGCTGCACTGAAGCCGTAGTTTAGACGTAAAGCACATACAAAACATATTTTAAACATATACAGAACTGCAAAAAGGAGGGAAAAAATAGAGCTAGCCAGTCAGCCATTGGAAAATAAATAGAGATACCATGTACGAACCAATCTGAGACCTGTTGTTTTAACATCTATTTTAAATGAAAGGTTTAGAAAAGATTGTTGTCAAGTCTAACATCCATGATATCAAACACCATCATGATAAACACAGGGGCCCCACAAGGACCAGTACTCTCCCTGATCATGTTCACTATTGTACACAAATGACTGCGGTGTCTGCATGAAAACATCCCAATAATCAAATACGCAGACGATACAACAATGCAAGCCCTAACTGGATTAGAAATATGACCTAAGAAATTATTACGGAGTCTTTGAAAGATTCCAAGTGTGGTGGGATAACTAACAATCAAAAAACAAAAGAAGTGATAATTGAATTCAGAAAAAAACAAAAAACATGCAGTGTTAATGTTGAAGGGCCAAGAGGTTGAAAAAGTGACAAGTTATAAATACCGGTACTTAGGGGTAACAATCAAGGAAAGTCCAGAGCGGCACCCAATGCATGGAATGTTTTAGGTTATACCACTATGCTTAAAAAGAATGGCCTTCCTTCTTGTATAGCACCAACGGTGACAATTATGCGGTAACGAAATCTTGACTTTTAAAGAAATAACAAAACTACATTACTCAGATTTGGTTGACAAAAAATAAGTGCAGTCTTGTCCGCATTTTTCATTATGCTACACATTATTGTAAATAAAGGATCTATTAAAAAATGTTGATAAAGTGAGAGTCGCACAAAACTATTGACGTAGACCTTGAGAATGAGGTAATAAAATATAGAGGACTGATACCAGGTACGCCATCATTATGTTTTGCATTACCACACAAAAAAACAACTCGATCAATTTTGAGATTGATAGATTTCCCGGAGCTTCCTGCACGGATAACAAAGAACCAGCTGAGATACTAATCCCTTCAGTCCAGAGCACTAACGTCTGAGCAATCTGGCGCCACATAAACGGATGCTTTGGTTAAAACGGAAACTCTCGTTCTTTTACTCTCCCCAGGGATGGAACTGGTTGGTCCAAACTGGCGGCGGTTTGCGGGAAATGCTGTCAACATATTCTGGTCCACAGGCCTGTTCATTGAGGCAGCTCTGGCGTACGGCGTGCGCGACTGGGACACTCTGCAGATCATCATCACCATCCCGACCATTGGCTTTCTAGTCATATGCGCAGTGTAGGAACTTTTTTTAAACAATTAATGTTCTCTTTGTTGTTTCATTATTGTTATATCTAGCAAGATTGCTGCGTTAATCGCGCCTGACATGCTGTGCTGCGTTGTGATTTTCAGTGGCTGTTTAATTTGTAATGTACGTACAAAATCTAGCTTCCAGGTGAAATTCTCGAACTCATTTGGACATTTCTTTATTTCCGGCTTCGTTTTGTGTATTCTGCTCTGTAAAAAAGTATGCTACACAATTATATATATTATAATATATATATGAGAATATTTTTTACAGAGCAGAATACACAAAACGAAGCCGGAAATAAAGAAATGTCCAAATGAGTTCGAGAATTCACTTGGAAGATACATTTTGCGCGTAAATTACGAACTGACAATCACAACGCAGCACAGCATGCTCAGTTTTGTGTATTCTGCTGTGTATTCTGCTATTTAAAAAATATTTATATTATACACAATTATGTAATATACTTTTTTTACCCGGCGTCATTTTATTTTACTCAACGTTTGTTTGTTTGTCGTTGTTTTTTGCTTCGTTTTTTTTTTACAAACAAACAAAAAACCCTCCTTTTAGGTCTAGATATTGACAGCGCTTGTTAAATTAGAGAACTGTATCAGAGAAGTAGGTGACAGAGATAAAACAAGGATAATAGATCAGGAATTGAGTTTGTTGTTTTTAGACATCCCAATTAAGCAAACTGTAATATCAATTCCAAAATAAACATAAATGGGCATGAAATAATAGCACGTGATAACGTAAAGAACTTAGAGCTTACTATGAGTCTGACAAAGAGTTGGTACCGCATATATAAAAAGTCTCTTTAAAAGCATGTTTTTCAAACGAAACGTTTTTTTTAACGCTCCCCCTTTTTTAATAACGAAGTAATCTATTATCGAGGCTTTGTAAAGTATCGAAATAACACCTTGCGCAGAACAATGCGGCCAGGATCATTTTAAAGGCGAAAAAAGAGGACCTCGCAACATCTCTTTGTAAAAAAAATAAATCATTTCCCGTTAAAGAAGTTTACAGTACAAAGTTGCTCTGAGGTGCTATTTTAAGTGCATCAACAATCTTGCACTGGCTTGTTTACAAGGTTTTAATTTTACCTAAACCATCATGCAAGGTAATTAAGATCATCAAAAGACATGAAGAGCACAATGGAAAAAAGGGCAGAGTCACATTTTTAAAATTTTGTAGTTATGAGGGGTAAATGAAAACATGTAAAAAATGCTTATTTTCAACCAATTTCCAAATGGGAATTGTGGCATAGTCCATGTTGAATTAAAAGAAGAAAATATAATTTATAATGAATTAAAGAGAAAAGTCAAACATAAAAATTATGTTTTCTTGAAATGTAAGAAATGTGACTCTGCTGTTTTTTCCCTTGTGCTCTTCACATGTATAACAGCTTTAACCATCCCTCGTTATAATGATCGATCGTTTGAGGAGCATTCTTTTTTTATTTCATGGGCTATAAGTTTTGAATGAATTAATGTGTTAAATGGCTGTTGAATGTGTCTAGCGAGTTGATGGAGCGTCTGTGTGCTTTTCACCTGTCGCTCTCAGCCCTTGTCGCTAGCACCGCTGTCTAACAGCACGTCGAAAAGGAAAGCTGAGTGCGTAAGTCTCTCCTTGTCGAGTACATAACCTCTGCATCAGCAAGCCCTGTGTAGTGCCTCCACGTGGCGACGCACGATAACTGTATCCTCAAGGACCCAGGCTGAACTACAAGGACTTGGAGGTGACTGTGCCCCCAGACGTGAGATCATGCAGGCCCGCCGGTGTGGGAATAAGCTCTGGTGCCCACGAAGCACCCCCCCAGCTATGGGTAAATGGCATCAAAGGTGTGCTTAACAGCATCGGTGTGAAACCAGTTAGACCCAAACGGTCGTTCAGCAACTTCGTCAACTGGATAGATCAGACTCATTAGACTGGTTTGAGGCAGGTATCACCAAACTAGAGCCAGCAATCTCAGCTAAACGCGCAGCTCTGATCGAGGAACAAGAGATACCACTCTGAAAAGATACTCTTTGTACTAAGAAAGGCCAAATGTGACACCCAAAAGATGATCCGACTACTCGCTGAGTTATGTCGCGGCATCCAACTATCCGCCGACTGCGTCAACGTCCGTAGGATGTACGCGGGACTGAAGAAGAAGGCGTTCAAAATTGCACCAATGAGGTCTTGCTCAGTTGACATCACAGATCATTGAGAGATGGACGGAGCACTACCAGAAACTGTACGCGCGGGAAAACATCATCAATGAAAAAGCAGTTGAGCGCATCAGTCCCCTCCCAGTCATAGATGATCTTGTCGCCTTCCCTCGAGGAACGCAGCAAAGCGATCGAGGCGTTTGTCAGTTGCAAAGCTCCAGGCAGTGATGGCATTCCACCTGAAGTCATCTCGCCGGCAAAAAGATTGTTCTCTTCGACCACCTCCAACATCTCCTGCTCCAATGCTGGGAGGATGGGTCAGTACCGCAGGACATGCGTGACGCCAAGATCACCACTCTGCACAAATACAAAGGAGACCGCAGTGACTGTAATATCGTTGGCAAGGTTTTCGCCCGTGTGATTTTAAACAGTCTCCAGTCACTCACAGACGCACTATTTCAGAGGCGCAGTGCGAAGGTCAACCGTAGACATAATATTCATTTTGCTGCGACAGCTGCAGGAAAAGTGTCGTGAGCAGAGACAACCACTCTACCTCGCCTTCATTGATCTGGCGAAGGCGTTTGATCTGGTCAGCAGAAGTAACCTCTTTACACTTCTGCAATGGAATGGATGTCCCTCCAAGCTTAAGAAGTTGATAGTCTCCTTCTACGAAGAGGCACTGTCAAGTATGACGGTTCATCTTCACAGCCCTTCCCCATCCTCAGCGGCGTGAAACTAGGATGTGTATTGCAATCACGGGAGCGTCTTCAAACCGGTCCGCCTGCGTGTCAAGCCCAAATTCCGCACTGCTCTCCTCAGGGAGATGCTATTCGCAGACGATGTTGCTTTGGCCGCACATCCAAGGAAGCCCTCCAGCGACTCGACGATCGTTTCGCTCATGCACGCGATGAGTTTGGTCTGACGATGAGCCTAGAAAACTAACATAATGGGCCAAGACATCAGCAACAAACCCTGCATATTCACTGGTGACCACATCCTGGAATGGTGGAGGATTTCAACTATCTGGGCTTCACTATATCCAGTAAATTCTCATAGGATACTGAGCTGAACACCCGCATCGGCAAAGAAACAACAGCAATGGCCCGCCTGACTAAAAGGGTATGGAGCAACAGCATGCTGACCACTAACTCTAGGGAAAAGGTGTATCAGGTTTGCACCCTAAGCACACTCCTGTACAGTAGTGAGTCATGGACCTTATATACGCACCAAGAGGGTCGACTCAATGCCTTCCACTTGCGAAACATCAGAAAGATGCTGGGCATCACCGGGCAAGATCGTTTCCCAAACATAGATGTGCGTGCAGAGCAAATATACCAAGCATGTTTGCCCTTCTCTCTCAGAGGCGTCTACGCTGGCCTGATCACGTGGTACACATGCAGGGTGGCCGAATTTGTATGGTGAGCTCGCTACTGGCACAAGACAAACCGGCAGACCGTTTCTCAGGTTCAAGGATGTGTGCAAGAGAGGCTAAAGCTCGGAAACATCCACACTATTGTCCTTGAATCTATGGCTGCTGGCCGAGACGCCTGGCGGCTCACAGTGATGAGTGCCATGCAGCTGTGCGGAAAAGAAGAGAGGACCAGTGGGAGACAAAAAGACTACGCAGATGCCAGAGGGCAGCGTCAGCTGCAGTGCAGGAAAGGGGGGGGGGGGCGCTGGATTTCCCAGTCGAAACTGTAACAGGGCCTGCCACTTCAAAATCGCCCTGTCCAACCACAGCTGGCGCTGTCATTCAACATCAAACTGATCTTACCTACCAGGCGCTACTATTCCATTGTCTCCCGAAACAGACGAATGCCAACGATCGAAATAATGTAATTTATTGTGTGTTGTTTACTTTTGTTGGAAAACTAATATCTGATACACTTTCAGCAATATTAATGTCAGTTAAATCCATATATTTAGCCGAACATGTACGGTATATACGCGTTCATTACAATTATTGTGTGTTTTATTGACCATTCGTTTTAACATTACAAAGCGCTTTGGGTCGGGTGTTGAAAATCATTGCGCAAAACAAGGGTAATTGTGAATGTGAAGTCTAAACAAAGCAAAAAAGGTGAAAAGATAGAATTTGTTGATCACGGTAGTTAACAAAGATCTTTTATCGTAAACTATTATGGAGAATGATTGTTATGAATTTTCATTTTTCTTATGTTTTCTCGTAAACATATAGGCAGAGGCATATGAACCACTGCATTTTTTTTACAAATCAAACTTCACAAGAAAGAGAAATTTTTTATTTTTTTTTCTTTTTTTCTTTTAGGCCACGGATGCATACCTGTTTGTATGTGCATGTTTTTTTTTGGGTGGGGGGGGGGGGGGGTTTTTTTTTTGGGGGTGGTTTTGTTTTTTGTTGGGAGGGGGGGGGGGGGCGTTCATTTGACGGTGTCACGTCGGCTTAAGTTTTTTTAAGCAGAACTCCCTTGACGTGAACCGTTCTCTATCTTTTCAGCTTTGTTCCCGAGTCGGCTAGATGGCTTCTCCAGAAAGGTCAATTCGATGAGGTGTCCAAGATTTTACAGAAGGTCGCCAAGCAGAACGGCGTGACGCGTTCCGATAAAATCAAGAGGCTAGAAAATGTTGATAAAGAGAAGGAAGGTCAAAGTATCTGGTATATTTTCAGATCAACGACTCTTATCATCAGATGTCTGGTAATAATTTTCAATTGGTACGTAAATGTGAGTTGTTGTTGTTGTTGTTGCTTTTGTTGTTGTTTTTTTGTAGTGTATCTTTTATAACATAATTACTTGAATACCTTTGTTGTTGTTTTTTTTACATTTTAATTATCTCTGAATATGCAATCGTAGCAGTTCAAACCCGGTAGAACATTATATCACTGGTGTTTAAATGTTTCTGATGTTCCTTGATCAGTTTACACTAAGATGGGCAAAAGATAACATCGAGAGTATTAAGAATGTCATTTGACTAAATTTACATTATTTTCACAATCATTAAAAAATGTAAATAACGATGCCACTGTTTACAAAAAAAAAGTGACCATGTAATATCATTGTTTTTAACATTTATTTCCAGGATGGTTGCAAGCATGGTGTATTATGGGCTGAGTTTAAATACTGGCGCCCTTTCCGGCAATATATACGTCAATTTTGTCTTGATGGCTTCAGCTGAGCTCGCTTCCTTCGTGTTCTCTTTGCTCGTTATGGATATGACGGGTCGCAAGAAGCTGCAGTGTTCTTCAATGATACTCGGTGGAGTCGCTTGCATAGCTACTATGTTTCCCGTGATGTATGGAGGCGATGGTAGGTTCCATTACATGTAGGCCTATTTGAGTTGTTATTATCTATTAAGTCCATTTTCAATGGCTTCCAATATAGGTAAACTGATTTTCTTTCTACTTTAGAGACAAATAATTCAATATTTTTGTTTGTTTACAACTGTTATTAAAATTTTACTGGTATTTTATAAGCATTTTGATCAAAGGCAAAATAACTAAACAGCGACGTTGATTTTCTAAATAAATAAGTATTATGTATGGAAAACACATATACCACTTCGCTTTGGTTACAACAGTGAATGGACCAATATTTTTGTCAGATGCAAGACTCTCAGGTATTGAATTGTTTTATTAGCGTTCCATGTAATTGTATTTTTTGAAAAAAGACATTTTTTGTCACGTCTAGATTGGTTGACACTCACCCTTTCATTGGTTGGAAAATTTGGCTGCACGGTTGGTTTTGCGGTAATTTACGTATACACTGCTGAACTTTTTCCTACTGTCGTGCGTAACTCTGTGATTGGAGTGTGCTCAGTTTGTGCCAGGATAGGAGGAATTCTCGCTCCTTTCATTGGAGATCTGGTAAGCAATGACAGGCATATATATACGCGCAGAGTTAAGATAACAAAATAGTTAATTGATAAGTTATGGAATGTGTAAAACTTTTAGAAATGGTGAATTACGCAATAAACTATAGATGATAAGATATTTCAAAGAATGTTAGAGAGTATTTTATCTTCACATAACGGACCTATTCCCGCAGCTACGCTTATAGTAGTGTGGGGTTGTTGTTGTTTTTTCGAAACAGTGCGGTATCATACAGATTGTTAAGTCTTTTTGGAGAATATACTTTTTAAAACAGCAGACACAGATGAGAAATAGTAAGCCGATTTCATAATTGATTCATAACGTGACCTTTGCATGTATCTCGCTTTCTCGGGAAACACAAGAAAAAAAATTTTTTCCCCTCCAATATCCCTTAGACCTTTTGCAAACGAGCCATTGACAAAAGGTGAAAACTAAAATGTGACAATGTGTAAGAAAATTAAAAGGGCATACGTGGCAGTTATTTTGTGCTGAACATGTTGAAGAAGGTTCATGAGAAGATAGTCCACGGACATGTTTCTAGAAATTACGATTACGATATGTCAACCTCTTCATGTCGAATGTGATGCGGAACATGAAAATTGGTCCGAAAATTGTACGAATTTACTCGAATAAATGAACCATTCTTGCTTGAATAGCTTATGTACAGTATACACTTCTCAAACACAGTACTATTTTAGTTTTATTTGTATATAATGGACCAAACTGTACATTTTGTATTTCCACAGTGGCACATGACATAGTTCTTTCAAACCTGACACAAACTGAAAAACTGAACAGATAACGCGATTATTTAGTTCATTGCCATCACATTAAAGCAACCTTTTAATAAACCGTCCAGTTAAAGAAAAAAAAGTAAATAACAAATGTCAACAACACAACATAAGTCATGTGTGATGCGATGCCAATGACATGAAATGTGACCATAAAATTTTTATAAAAATATTTTTAATGAAAACAGTGTAATAACGTATGACGCGTGTCAGATAAGAACTAAAGCTTAGTAGTTAAAAAATAAAACAGATGCACAAAACTTAAGTCAAGTGTGATGAATCACATAAGACATCAATGAGGCTCTATGTCTACTTAATACATTATATATGATGTACGGTATTAATGTTACCATCTTTTTACAATCAAGGGATAGCTTATTTTTGGAGGTTTCACGAGTTAAGCTTTTAAACTTAAACTAAGTTTAGTAATTAATAAAAAATAAAATCCATCCCACCAAAGGTGTAAATTTCGGAATATTCTGAGTAAATGTATGTTATTAAGATCTGGACGAGCTGATCAGCCATTTCATTTCCTTATTTTTTTTTGTTTTATAAAGATGAATAAATTTTAAAACAATTTGGGTCAAGCATGGTTGGAGAGATGACATGTTTGGTTTTTACACAAGCCCTGCAAAGTCTCAATGTCATATTCACTTTTCATCATACATAACTAAGGAAACAGCTATTTTGTTAAAAGAGTAATTCCCTCTCTGGCCTTGAAGTTGAAAGTTGAAGGATATTTAAATTATCTATTGCCCTTTGGTGCAATATTTACTGTTTCAGAGCTATAGTTTAATAATAACAGTTTAATGTCTTGTTAATAAAAGCCCTACAATATCTTAAGTTGAAAATTCATATCACAATTTTCACAGCCCTAGTCAGTTAAAGAAGTGTTTCCTTTTGAAAATTTTAACAGATTTACATTGAAAAGAAGGTCTGATCCGCACAATTAAAAAAAAAACGTGCGGATTTAATCCAGACCTTGATCTAATTTATTTTTTTAGTTTCCGCCAGTTTCCTATCTTTAAAAACTTAAATAAATAGTGACATTTAAATTATCATAAACCGCTTAAAAATTAAATTAAAAAAATTAAATAAAAACATTAACAAGTTGCTTATGAAAGCAGACATGGCATCATTCGGATGTCTAATGCTTTCGAAACACACACGACTGATGATACTAAAACAAAGAAACAAGGTTTAATAAAGAGTGATATATTTCAGACACTTTTAGACCTAATTGCATAGCTCTAGTTTTGACGTTAGGCTCAATTACCACTTCATCCTCAATAGATTTGTGACCATTATTTTTTTTTCCACCCATATCCCTCTATCATCGAACATCAAAATAGATTTAGCATGTATGCTCTACATTCACATTATCACATTGGAAAAATGTAAGCGATAGCAACTTCATTAGGCAAGTGCATCTTTTTTAATGAAAAATTTGTCTTCACATTATGCGTATTGTCTCCTTCACTATTACTTCAAACAATAAACACACCATGAGGCAATTATTTAGGACAAGAAGACCTTTATTGTCAATACAAACAGGGCACCATTTCAGAGACCACGTTTTATCAACAGTTCAAATACGATAATTGGTTTCGCCTATTATCCCTTAGGATATGACTGTGTTCTATAGATTCTAACAAATGAACCATTTTACGTACTGTTGTCCATCCTTCGACAGCAACAACTTTCGTTTTAAAACTATACAAATTTAATAATTTTTTGTAGAGTCGGATTGGAGGAAAACTGGAAGTCGCCCTCCCCCTTGTCATTTTCGGAGGACTCAGTGTGCTAGCTGGCGTGTTGGTGCTCTTTCTGCCTGAGACCAGCCAACAAACTCTGCCGGAGACTATGGAAGATGCGAAAAGATTTGGCAGGTAAGTAAACAAAAGGAAAACAAATAGTAGAAAATAAAGGAAAATTCATAACTGTTTCTTAGTAAGAATGTTTAAGCTAAAATGGGCACTGAAGATATACAAGTGATCAAGCTCACACAAAACTATAGGCCCAGGATGTTATGGTTCTATTCTTACTTTTAAAAATCTCTGAATATTGCATCCCGTTTTTATCTCACACTTAGGTCATGATTTTGAAAGTTGATTTACTAAAACAAATAAAACATTTTTGTACAATGTTTTCTTTCGATTTGTCTCCAGCAGTAATTTAAAATCTGAATAGGACACATTGCTCCTCGCCTAACTTGGATTCTCTGAATATAGCAATAGAACATTTTTTTCCTAAAGGATTAATAGTGGAGGATTGCAATGTTAACTCGAAAGAAAAAAAAAAAACGAGTACATACAAAATTACATTCCATAATCTTACAGAATCATAATGAGCAATCTGTTCATGTAATTTTCAATATCTTCAGAATTTAAGGGATATGGTGCCAGTTTCAGTAAAAAAAAATGTCACTCTTTGTTTTCACTTAGGTCTCCATTATTTGTTGCAAAGAGGCCCAAAGATACTTCGATTGGAAATGACACTTCAGTTTGTTTTGACAAGGAAAAATCAGAGGCGTTATTGCACAGAACAGTGTAGTACAATAAAGTTTGTGTCTTTTTGCATCCTGAAATTATAGTTTTTTATTTTTTATATAAGATAAAATATTTTTTAAATACCTTTTCCTCTAGGTTTTTTGCATTTAAGTTTTCACAGCATTTATTACTATTCGCAAAATGTATTTAATTAATTTAAAAAATACATTAATATTTTTAAATGTAGTCAACATTATTGATAAATCTTTTAAACATATTAATATATGAATGAATGTTGTCTTTTGTTTAAAATATTAAACTGGGTGAGAAAACCACAAAAATGTTACCTACTCTGATTTGACCAGTCCTTCAACAGCAACTAGCATATTTAGGCTCACCTCTGATAATTTATGTTGTTGCACATATTGAGGATGCCAGGACTTGTCTAAGAGAAGGTCGTAATAATCTGACACAAACCACTAAGTATGGAAATAGAAGCCTGATCAGGATTCAAACCCTGGACCCCCCGATCAGAAGTCGCACGATCTGCCGACTGCACTAAAAATGTATTGGTTTTTCAATGGTCATACACATTTATAATTATAACCAATATTCATTTACTTGTATTGGTCTTATAAAATTTATTTGCAATGCTAATTTTTTTTTTTTTCAATCTTTTTTTGTTTTTGTTATTTCTATAATTTCCGTTTGAATCTCTTTTCTATTACTTTTAGTTAGAAATGTTATTGTACAAATTCCAAACTATTCATCACAATCAAAGGCTTCATCTGTTACACTTAATATTGGTGTCCTTATTATTATTACCATATAAGTAAGTTTAAAATACATCAAATTTATTCATCTTTAAATGTCTCTTTTCTGCATTTCTATTATTTTATTTCCTCTTGGTAATTCTGCACTTCTCTTTTTTGCTTCTGTTCAGGAATCAGTACATTTAAGATATTTCCAACATTGAATATTTTACTTAGTTTAAGTTTTAATTCTTACAACCTATTTTTTCACCAAATCAACAATTTGTAGAACCCATTCCAGAGTTTCTTGAATCTATCTGATCTAAATTTTCTGTACTCACCACCAAGGCATTTTGTAAAAAAAAAAAATGAAAGTTTGATACTGTTCATGCAACAAAAACTGTTGAGCTGCAGAATAGAAACTCTGACAAAAATATCAAGAAAAAAGCATGATAAGTTGTTGATCCCTATTTAATGTGGACAAGCAGAAAAACATGTAAAAGAATGTAAAATATCAGAGTACTTGACTATAACTTTAAAATGACAATACAATTTTATGGAATACAAATATCTGCTGTTCTTTCAATTATTTACAATACACAACATGTTTACATAATTACTGTAGGTAACATATTAAAACTGATGGGTATTAATAAAAGAGATAGTTTATAGAATTATAAAGGATATTGGAGTAAAGAAACATAGTTTTAGCAAAACTCAGAAGCTTGAAAATGGAGAGTGTGCAAAATTTGAAAAAGTTATTGATTCCAAAGTATCCATGAATGAGGTTTGAACTCATTCAAATATCTTTATGCAAAGTTAAATAAAATATTTACATTCATAAACCTGATGATTAAAATAAAAATCAATGTTTACTCAGCTTTTGATGAACATTACTACAAAGATTGAACATCCATACTTAACTAAACCTTTCAAAGACATTCAACTGTACATCCGCTTGTAAAAGTGTGATAACTGGCCATGACAGGATGAAGGTGATGACAATGTGATAATGGCAATTGCAATCAATTTTAATATCCATGAAAAGTAATCACATTTTAAAACCCTAAGTTTGGAAACTACAGGTTCGTAAATGAATATATTGTACTTTGAGGGGCTAAAAAAGTTATCTACTTTCACACTAAAGTTTCAATTAGAAGGTCAAACCATTTGACAGAATCGTAATAGAATTCAATACATCAACTGGGTAGTTTTGCTTTAACTTAACATCAATAAAACTTTCCTTGATCAATGTGTATGAGCGTAAAAACCCTTGGTACAAGTTGTACATTAGGTTCAGTCTTACATGAAGGTTTAAAGTTAAATAATTTGATGCAAAGGGAAAAAATTATTTTATTGATGAAGTTTAACAACTTCTTATTGCAGCAAGGTATAACCCAACCAATGTGCTGTAGAAAGGAATTTACTACATTTTGCACAGATAGCAACTGACTTTGTTCAAGGTAAGCTCTAATGGGAATGGGCTGAGGTAAAAAAAAAAAAATAGATGGTATACAAAACAGAGGCTATGTTAAGTAAAATGTTTTCTTTCAAATGACATTATACATTTTAACTTTTGCAAACAGTACTAACAAAATCACATATATTAATTTAGAGCAATAGTGCCTACTAAAAATATAGACATTGCAACATATTTGTGTATAATTAATAAGACAAAACAAAACAAAAAAGAATTAGAAAGCATAACAATTCCAGCACATTTTTGGATTCACTTAACAAAATTTAAAATGCGACACTGCTCTGCTAGTGCTACATACCATGCAGATTTTTTTTTAAATGATAGTAAAAAATCAATACGATAGATATCTTTGCCACACAAAAAAAAATATATGTGAAAAAGAAAAATCAATATGAACAAGATATCTTCGCCAAAAAAATTATTCATGTGAGAAGCTTGCCTTTCTTTTGTCATTGTGATCAAACTGGGATGGCAAGAAAGAAATTTTAGGTATGCTAGATGGGTGAAGAAAGAAATTGATTAGATGCAAGGGCAAAGGATGGTTTCAGTATGCATGTAATATTACTTTTAATTGATTACACAATAGCACCATATGCAAGAAAAGAAATATACATTCACAATAAAAGGATATAAGCTCAAACATTTGAGCATGCATTACCAGATGACATAATGTTAATGACCAATTCTCTGTGAAGCTGCAAGGATCATGTAGTATGTATCTTTCAGAGCCCTAAATCTTTATTTCAAAACACGATCTTTATAAGTTTGGTAAACTAGAGTGCTTGAGTTGTATAATTTCAGTATTTCGGAAGAAAACCATAATTGATGTTAAAAGCCACAATAAGTCTAAAAATTGAGACAAGTATCTAATACCTTCTGAGTCTATTGATAACTACTTCTATCACAGTTGGCAAATAATAATTCCAAAACTTACCATAACAATAACAAAGTGTCAGAACATTGAATCTATACTAGGGACTCAAAAGTCCATCTCTTTCAACAGAGCCACTTATTTCTCCTGATCCAACATTTATTCAAACTTAGCACACCACAAAATATTTCTCCACAAACCCCCCTAAAATACTCATTTCTCATCCTCTGTAGCTCATCTATACTTAGTTTTTAAAACATACACTTTTAAAAGGTTGAAATCACAAAATATTTCTGCGTTTTCTCGACAGCAATAAACGACTTCTCTGAGTTTCCCTACACAGAGAACTGCACAGCAGGCATATTGCTCACTCCATCATGTCAGGTCTATAAGTATTTTCTGCTATAGACACAGAGCCCTCAAATATCTGTGGCCATAGAGTGATGGATGGGTGGCGGAAAGCATCTCACATGCTCTGTAGGCATTGCTTCACTGTCGTTGGTGCGAAGGTACTTGTTCAGCACGGAAAATATTTGGTTGTTGAGGATTTGGAACTTGCGGATTCGATCAACCACTTTCTTTAATTGCTGAAAATTTAGATAAGAAAAAGATTTTAATATTTAGACATGACGATGTTGTACCACATTAAAACATTAAAACAACAGAGCTGAGAATGTCCCAACACAAAAAAGGCTGAAATCTAGGGGGGTCCGGGGGCATGCCCCCAAGAGAACTTTTTTTTTTTTTACGCATCGTAAAATAGCCAAATATGGCTATTCTGGGCTGGTACTTCATCTCTATTTCACACAAGCAACACCAAGCTTGTCCTTTCATGTTTAATTATCTGATGAACTCTCCAATGCGCCGATCATTCACAGTTTTGTCACAACATTCCCACCACCCCGGATTACCAAAGCCGCTATCCTGCGCCAATTTTAGGGCAGGGTCTGGTTCAAGCTGCATCAAAATTCAGCCCATTTCAATAATTGTAGTTGGTAATCACTTGTTTCCATTTGATGACGATTCGAACAAAAACAAAACGTACAAAAAATATTCGATTTGATGGGATCAATAGAATCGATAATTGCTGGATGTAGGCATAAATTCTTCCAGTGGGTGGGTAAAAATAAAAAAAAAGCGGATGTGCATACTTTTTTTGCTTATTTTTCTCTCTCTGTCTCTCTCTCTCACACACACACCATGTTCACTAGGATGTACACCAGGCGGAGCTAAATCTAGATCTAGTTTGAAATGTAATGCATAATTACTCTCAAAGTCCTGACAATGGGAAAACAAATTTATTTAGATTTCTTGTCACGGATTGCCTGTAGCTGTCAGCATTTAAGATCCCTCAGGGGAACCTAAAAGGCGTTAGTCACTCTCTCTCTCTCTTTTCTCTACACAGAACGGATTGCCTGTAGCTGTCGACAACAGCAAAGGAAGGGGAGGGCAATAAAGCTGTGTGCAGCTGTGCATGATTTTTCTCAGACCTAGATCTACCTTACATAACATGTGAACTGCGCATTCGCGCTAACACTCTGTTAATGTTACTGGTCAGATAAAAATGCCACACACACACACACACACACACACACGCAGATTGATTATCGTTTCTTGATACATTTATTTAGGTTGGTATTGCACATTTACATGGGTTCATTTTCAGATTGATGAGCGTGCGGTTGAATATACTGGTATACTGGTACACGTATATACCTATAGGTTTCTTCAGGAAATTAAATGGAGGTACAAAGCACCGACAATTAAAGATAATTTATAATCTCAGTTAAGTCTCTCATTCTGACAATGTTCGATCAAACTTTAGAGCTCCTATTTATTGAACCCTGCCAAATGTTTTGTTGTTTGAAACCAAATTTTACCTAATGGATGGGTAAAATCACGTGGGGACCCGGCAAAGCTGTTTAAGAACATTCAATAGTTAAGAAAGGTAATAAAAACTTTAAAAATTGTATAAATTGAAGTCCTTTAGAGTCAAAACTATATTTATTACGACATTGCCTGTAACTAAGCCCTTGCTGTAAGAAATTTTTGGAGCTGGCCTACTGACTATGCTATATCACAGGTCCACTATAACAAAATTCATATGCATAATGATCCAAGTTGCTTTTTTTAAATATTCTAATACATTACATATATAACTATTTTTAAGTGAATAACAAAAAATAAGCTTTATTTGGTTTCATGAATCTTTTTCTAGGTCCACAAGGAAGGAAATAAATCATGTGAAAAGTGAAGATTTGGACTTAAACGTGACATACCTATTAAAGAGACCTACTTTCAACATGTCTAATTCATTAACCTATACAAATCTTAGTTGCTTTAAAAAAAGACTAATAGTAATACTGACACTTGAATATTGATTTCTAGTGCTCCCTAAGCTTTCTGGCACATGTACTCCAAAGCAGACATATGAAAGTTTGACTTGAATGACTTTCTCTTTGTGTTTAGATAATACATTTTGTTGTCCCACACAACAGATGAACAGATGATTCAACCATGGGGCTGTATTCCTTTACAAAATATTAATATCTATCTAACCTCTCATGTCTATAAATATTTTCTTGATTAAAAGTCTGAACAGATTACAAATAAGGCACAGTGGTTTTGGGTATAGGATAAAAAGTATGCACGAAGATATCAATAAAGGCATGACTCAATGATATGTGTATGTAATAGTGGAACGTAGAACAGCCTAGCATGACTAGACTCAAGAACAGAAAAGAATATCAGAAACAGATAAATGTGTCCTAGAGATATCACTTACAATGCCCTTGACATTTTCATCTTTCATGTCAACTCTGTTGACTTTCAGTAAGTGGTAGCAAAGGTCAAGAGACTCAAATCTTCGTTATTATTATTATTATTATTATTGTTATTATTTTCTTAAAGTGTTTTTTAATCTCCCTGTTGGGGTTATTGCAACACTTTGCCTTTATTTTAGTATTTGTTATGTTTGAAAAATTTTATGTTTTTTAAGAATTAATTTTTCTCCACTCGATCCATTACTAAGAACTTACATATTTCTAATCTAAAAATATTTCAGAGAACTTTTTGGCGAGGGTCTAAATTGGGCAGGCTGTGTGCTTATCACACTTCTTGGTCAACAACGAAGATTTGAGTCTCTTGACCTACATGTTTGAAATGTAAAAATAGACAAATTTAAAATTGAAATAAAAAGGGAAAGTCTACAATCATCATTCATTTTTTATCCAATAAAAAAAGGCAAAAAAACTCACTCTACAGTAAACTCGTTGTCACCGATGGGGATGCAGTAGACAAACTGAAGGGCTGACCACAGGCGATGGAACTCGCTGCACTTGTCCACATTCATGACGCCGTTGGAAGGCGGCTCACCATGCCACAGGGGATCTGTCAGGTACGACTCAATGCGACTCAGCACAATTTCAAAGATGGAGAGACCACAGCAGAGTCGCTCTCGGGTCAGCAGGTCTCCATCTTTGGCAATACGAGCTTGCTGTAGATTTAGCCAGGCAAAAAGATAGCAAAGAATATTAACTGTTAAATTGTTGCTCTCATTATATACACAGTAGGAATAGTAATTTGTTTTGGGTAAATTAAAATATATGGAAGGAACTTGCGATAGACCAAAAAATCAGATACTATTTATTTTCTTAACATGGCACAGGAACATTTCTCCTACAAAAATCCTTTAAAAACATTAATACAAACGCTTAATTCTTTTTTCATATTTGTTAACTTTAGACTTAAATCTTAGAGAGAAAAAAAATTCAAAGGGGAATTATGAATATGTGCCCGGTAAAATGTTTTAACTAAACAGACACAATATTTCTGGGCCATGCGGCAACTCCATAATCTAAAACTTTACAAACATTTCAATCAATCTAAATTTGATTTTGAGAAAACAATTTTAATTCATTTATAATGTTATTCTTTAAAAATATAATAGTATTATTATACTAAATGGCATACAAAACATCTGCCTTTTCTTGATGACCATTGATGACTGATTATATGTTAGGCCCCCACGCTGCCATTTTGTACTCACCGTAGCATTTCCGAGTTTCTCAATGACAGAGACAACTTTGAGGGCTGCATACTTCTTCTCCAGTTGCTTCATCACTTGCTTGGCCTCAGCTTCACGATCCCGCCCAGCTGCAGGCAACACAATATGTAATAAAAATATTTCAGAGGCTGAATTTACTAAGTTGTCATAACTCAACATACCTTCACAAGTTTTCCTTATTTTAACTACCAATCTGCATCACATTTTAACTACCAATCTTGAAAGCCAGAAAAATTAATCATCAGTCCTGCCTCAACATACTTTGTTTTGTTGAACATTATTTAAATATTCCAAATAACCACCTGAAAGAGGGGAGGGGGGAAGGTTTAGGTTTATTTAACAATATTTTACTTCACAGCTTTTGATTTTACCTTTGGGAGGAATATAAGGCTTGGGTATCATGTTTTGGAAAGGAGCAGCATGTTTCAAATCATAGACCTCTTCTTGAGTCTGCAACAAAAATAAGTTATGAATTAATTTGGCAGGTAAATCTGTTAAGTCTTTTTGTATTACCAATTTAATTCCACAAAATGTATCTTTTAAAATAAAAACTACTTCATTTTAGCTTCCCAAATGAGATGTCCTGAAATCAATTTTATTCAAATTGGTATTTTTCTTACACCCCAAATAGAATATAAAACGTAATACTTAAGGTTAACAATTGTTTGTGTGCCACATACCAATGCCTGCTCCACTAACAAGCAAAACAGGACAGCATTGCCAATGGATTTGAATGTCTGGAAGACTTCAGTTCGCAAGTCAGGATACTGTATGATGTCAGCAAGCGTGGCTTGATAGTACTGCAGGACACCTTGAACATGAGCAGTTAAGTGGCAGATTTTTTTTACTCTTAACCAAATGTGACAACTAAGTTCTAGTCATGGTCTAAATAAATTCTGTTTAGAACCAGGTCCAAATCAGTCTGGTTTTGTTTTTGTTTTGTTTTTTTTCCTCTATCTAACCATTGATACTTAGGACAATGTATTGATCCAGGCTTCAAAATGCTGACATAATTAGAGTAAAATATTATACAGCTCCATGAAGATTTATTTCAGTGTTTTTAACTTTATAATTTCTGAGAAAAAGGTAAAAAAAGTAATATATTTTCCAATATTTGATCAAATGATTAACTTTGAAGAAGATGATATTTCCAATATATGACTCACTTTGAAATAGACAATAATATTATCTCCCAGTACTTATAATTATCACAAAGAGATTCCTAAACTTTCTAGTTGCATCCTTAAACTAGAATTATTTTGAAAAACAATAGAAAGAGTGAAGATTTTTCAACTGACCTGGGGAGCCATAATAAACAAGGGGAAGCTTGCATACATCTGGCATAACTTTCATCAAAGTCGCCACATAGTCAAACGCTCTACCTTGCAACTAAAAAATAAAAATAAAATACATTTTTTTAAAGTACATTTATAATGCTAACAATAATCACAATCCATTTCCATGGCATTATTCTCTCTGTTTAAATCTTGCAACACCTGCTTGCACCATTGACATCATATAATTTATATAATTAATTGTTTGGTCCTTTGCTGGTTGGTTTCTCAATGTTAATTGTCTATAATCAGGCGATGTCTGTAATAAACAGGTCTCTAGATCAAAACCTGACAATTTTACATGCTGTTCAACAGAGACTTATCAGGTATATCTAAGTTAGTCATTTTATGCTGATATCGATCAAACTAATTCTGTCTTTCAATCGTTTGCATAACAAACAAAGAAGTTTTACAAACATAGCAGTTGCTCAACAAATCGTCGCTGCAGAACTTCTAGAGCAGATCCACTGAAACCAGATATTTGATCTAACTCCAGGATCACTAGCTTAATTATATCCATAAATGAGAAAGTGATACATTTGGTTATATAATCTTAGCTTTAAGCTGTCATCTGCATTTTTTGCGACCGCAAATGACAATTTGCGGCCGCAAATATTAGGGCCAAAGGCAAAATTTGGCAAATTCCCCAAAATTGGCAATTCTTGACAAATTTCGGCAAAATGCGAGAAAGAAAAAAAGTGCGGAACTGAAAAATATCGCAGTTGCACCTTTATATTGGCCCAAACCCCAAGCGAAGCTACTCTTTAGGCTAATTCTAGTTATTACATTTGATCTAAAATAAATTCCAGTCATGGATCGTTTCCTGAAAAAAGGCCCCAAGTGTGCCAGGCACACAACAGATCAAGAGAGACATAGTGAGTTCAAGAGTTGGACACATGTCAGTGGTCAGCTCTTGTTCTGCATCTCTTGCAACATTGTGCTTGACCACAATGAAAGCCGGTCACATTATACTGACACCGACCCAACCAGTAGGGAATGCAACAGCTAGGTTTCAAACTCGGAACCTTTTGCGTCTACCCCTGGACCCCCCCCCACCCTTCCCCTTGTTTGTGCGTTAACGCACTACAAAAATAAGTTTGTGAGTGTATTTAATTACATGTATCATCTTATTACATATTTGTGAACTGGTGAAATTATTATCGTCTTTCTTTTATTTTTCACGACGACGCACAAAGCATTAATTAGATTTTAGGAATTGAAATTGATTCGTCGATCAAGCAGCCATTGCTGTTTTTGATTTCTGTTAGCTAATCGTAAGTAAAAGCGGGCTAGGTTCAAATTGGTGCGGGGCTCTATTTCAATAGTTTAAATTTCTTGCCGTAATTATTATTGTTTTCTTAAACCCATTTAATGTCAACACTATCACTTATAGATCTATATATTATGTTTTCTTTCCGTTCGACATGTTCACGTGCGGGCTATTTTTTTTTTTCATATAGCATGTTTATATTTTTTTCGGATGCTTAAATATGCCCGACAAATGTTTTTGACAAATTTGGTCCCTTTTGGCAATTTTTTTTACAAATCTTGCGTTTTTTTGTGGCAAAATTTGGCAAATTTTAGGCCCCAGTTTGGCAAAAAATGCAGATGACAGTTTAAGCTAATATGCCACTTATTTCTTTTGCCAAATTCTATTAAGTCCTAACATGGCGATCAGGGATGTCTTAAGAAACGAAAAGTTACTTACAAAGAACTTTACAGACTTGAGAAGTTCTTCAATCACAACTGCAATGCCTTGGTAACCCAACAAGCGACAAATGGTTCGGAAGTGTGGAGCACCAATGAAGCCTGAATACAGGCTGTAGATGGTGGTGAATGAATGATTCAATCTCTGAAAAAAAAAGTTGGTACTTTCTTACTTTTAACGGAAAAAAATGTATAATCTCAACAACTTTTTTTATTATTTCAAAAATAAGTTATTACAATTAAAATTGGCAGAAAAAAGAAACTAAGCTCATTTATAAAAATTAATTTGGTAAAAAAAATATGATACTTAAACATGAAACAGGTGTGCCTTTTATCAAAGAATTTAAAGGCAAATATTTTACCAAAGCCAGCAGTCAGTTCAGCATCAAAAAGTAAAATACTGTCACCCCTCACTATATAAACAAGACAAAACAAAATACATGTCAAACAAAGGATCCACACACCAAGTACAGATTCCATAAAATGACTTTAACGTCTTGGAACAAAAGAATTTGAGATAAAAATTGTTACAAAGAAAGGATAATGAGTCAGCCATACCCTTGTGCCCCATACGTAGTGGACGGATGCATTGGGAGGCTTCTCACGTTTTTGCTCCTTTTCAAATGAGAGTTTTGTCTTTACAAATCTGTTACAAAAAAAGAAAAGAAAAAGTTTTAAGCAATATTGAATAAGATGTTTTAAATGTGTGTTCAGCAAATAATTAATACATGAAAAGGTTAAGTACTGATTTATCCATTACCACTGGTAATCCTTGCTTATGTTAACAAACTGTTTTTTAAGGAAAACGGTGCATTTTAAGGACTCTTCTAGGTCAAGATAGTAACTTCTGGATGAAATTTGCCTCAGGCATTTTGTGGGCTATGCAACATGAACTTCACAAATATAGGCTACTAGATGTGAAACAACCAGGGTGAATCAGGCACAAGTCGGAATTTGGACTTCTGGAGTTAATTATAGTGTGTTAAAAAGCATCATATGAACTTCAAGAGGTTTGCAAAATTATAATTCTATCATTACTAGAACCAGATATAGATATAGATAACTAGATATTTTTAACTTTCAAATATAAAGGTAAATATAGAGATGTTTTACTATTTTTAAAGGGCTCTAGCCCAACACGTGTTTCAGCGACTTGTGCCTGATTGCCTCACATGAGCAGTACCCCTTACCTGTTGGTTGCAGCATTGTAGCAGTAATTGGGCAAGACATCCATGTTCAACTCCCAAAAGACATGGAGAGTGATTCTTCCATAAGGGGCACTAACATTGTGATTAGCTTCTTTGAGCATGGCATCAAAATCATTAAGCAGCAGATACTCTCCCATCAGTTTGTGTGTCAGGCGGTTCACCTCAAGCAATCCCTCCAGCTCCTGGTGATCATAGAATTAGCAAATGGAGTTAGCCACACTGTGCTCTTCTACTAGTCAATAAAAGTAAAAATAAAGAAATAAAGGTGCGAAAAATGGTGCCTTCCACTCTTAAATTTCAAAGCCTTTCCAAAACCTTGCTAAACACTACAGAACTTCAATAATATATTCCAAAGAGAATGTTAAACTATACTTTTATAACACAAACAAGAACTGAAAATGGTACAACAACAAAAAAGTGATTGATGAATTACTTCCTTACAAATTTTTTTTTTTAATTTCAAATTAAAAAAACAATTTATGTAACTACTCACAATGATTCCAGTGATGTCCTCTGCCTCAAAGCGAGAAATGGCTACATCAATGGATTTCTGCAGTGCTGCATTCACAAACTGGCTGATTAGTCTGTTTAAGTCAATGGAACGTCCAAGTAGCTGTGGATGAGACAATATCCTTATGGGGACTATAGCAAAGACAAACATGGAAAAATTTGTGTTTCACCTTTGAGAACAGTTTTCCCCCCATTTCCCCGTAATCATGTGCATATTTCTGGCAGAAAATATCCCATCTTCTCAGAATTTAAGACTGGCCTACCTGGACATGTCTCTGCTTGAGTAAAGTCTGGTAACGGTTGGCCACAGGATAGCTGATCTTTTCCCCTGCACTCATGCACTCAGCCCGGAAACGCTTGTCCAACATGATACTGCAGAGACAGAAAATATGATACATGTAGCTAACAATGTTTTTCAAAATCAAATGTATTAAGTGGTAAATATTGATTTGATATTTCATTGCATGTATTTCTATAAGGTTGTGAAGCAGTAAATAGGCGAACTTATGGCTTGCAAAACAAACTACATAAAAGAGATCATGTTTTCCCACAATTTTATGGCAACTTTATTGATAATTGTTTGGAAAATCTGTTGGTGTTTAAAATATCAGGTATCAGACTAATGACAAAAGCTTTGGCAAAATATCCACTTTTATGAATTAAGTATTAAGACAGCATAAACTAAAAAATCATTTCAAGGATTGCATTTTCTTTTCAAATATGGCTCATGATGTTAAGACAATATTTTGAAAGGGGTGTTCACTATATGCAAAGAAAAAAACCTTTGCTGCACTGTGAAAAAGGATGTTTTAAAGAAAAATAAATCTATAACACTTACCTTCCTGCCAAGTGTTTGTAGTAGGCAAAAATCTGGTCACTCAGTTTGAACACAAACTGGTCAAAACACAAGTTTACCTGTGAAACAAATAGAAAAGAAGTAAACTAGATAGAGATAGTATGTTCAAGCTATAAGTATAAATCTTAATTAGTGTAATTTCTGACATTGGTATCTTGTTTTCTATGTTATTACCTTTCAAATTGTCCTCATCTTTCACCTAATTTTCAAAGGAGTCAAGATTAGTATAAAAAGCCCAATTTACTTTGATAGTATAAAACAGCCTTATTAACCAAGATACAGATGTATGTTCATTCAACACACACTAAAAACTTGTTCATATCATTGGTTTGCTTATGTTTTCAAATCATACATTTTCAGAAGTTATGATTAAAAAAAAAAGTGGAAATACAGAATATTTTCATATATTTATGCTGAAGAAACCTTTGGGGCCATTTTGACAATTTACAGAAAATCAATGAGAATTCTGAATTTGGGTGAAGGAAAAAAGAAAGGATAGTGTGGTAAATGTTTCTTCATTTTAATTCTAAACCAAAGTCTCTGCCTTCACATGTGAGGAAAATCTAAAAGAAACATTGTGTGAAGATTTTCAAAGTAAGATGACTGACCTCTGCTTCCACCTCGTCATACAGAAACTGTTTCTTGAAGCGCATCAGGGCGTATTGAGCGCTGTCATTGTATAGGTCGAGAGGGTATAGGATAAACCTGGATAAGCAAGAAAAGGGGCATAGTAGAGAAAGCACTTTTAGCAACTGATCAACATTTCATATACAATAAAACAAATATCATTCAAAATTTTTTTAAATCAGACATTTAGGAAAAATGGAATAATATACTAAAAAATTGTTATTAATAATAGTCATTCCCCAGTTGTACAAATATACAAAGTGTTTTCCAGATTCGTTTCATTGAAATGGATTTTAAAAAACTTTGATGCAAATGATTTTCTTTTCTGTATATAGATTGAGTATAATCAGTATTATTTTTTTCTAATGAAGATAACTATGGCACAACGTACTCCATCATAGATGGGTCTTTTGTCTCAAGTATATGATCAGTCAAGATCCACGGCATGGACATCTCAATGGGGAACTACAAATAAAACAGAAAAAAAATTATGATGATTTATTATAGAACATAAAATATATGAATTGTCAATAAAAAGAAAAAAGTAGTAAATATATTTAACGTTTGGAAAAATTATGTGTTGTGAATATCTGCTTTTTCTCAAAAGATAAAGTCTTCCCTTCGTATTTACACACTTATGAGGGTAAATAATTGCAGAGACACCATACCAGCTCATGGAGCTTGCAATTATTAATCTACTTTTTTTCTATTTTGTATGGATTGATGTACCAAGTGCAAATTGACATATGTCTAAAAACTAAGTTTCCTTCCCTTTTCAGTTATATGCAGAGATTCCTATTTGTATCTCCCATCATAATATATAATTATTTAGTTTTATTTATTATTGAGGAATAAAATTCTGTAAGTAAGAGTAAAAAAAGTTAGAGAAAAAAAAAATACAATGCATAAGCAAATCCTTTACCTGAATGCGTTTGCCCATTGTAAGCTCCAGGAAGAATTCTCTGTACCACAGCTGAGATAAGTCACAGCAGTTGAATAGTGATGCTGGAAAGGCATTACAGTATTGAAAATACAAATTAAGCAGTTAATTGCCATCGTCTGAGCATAACTCCTCTCAATTCACCTTAAGGGTGTTGCAGTAAATAGGTTGATTGTTCCAGAATCTTTGTTTAACTTCATTTTGTATAAGGTTTAGAAACAATAAACATATTTTGAATTGACTCCTTCTGAGAAAAACTCTTAAATTTCTGCTTAATGCAGACAAAATGCTCAAACTATTAATTTTTTCATAATTACAAAATTGAAATCTACCCAGATCTCTAATAACCACAATATGCTCTTTCGAATTAATCCTTACCATTTCAGCAACTACTGTAAATCCATTACAGACATAGGAAGACACATCTAATACTCAATAGCTAAATACGTCTAAAATTATTTTGCTAACCATTGAAGTTAAGAAGGTATGTCCAGAAGAAGGATCTGCGGTGGAATTCTTCAATAGCTGCCACATGAGCTTCATCCATCTCTTTGCGCATGCTTTTCTTCACTCCAGACCTCTCATCTATTAGAGACTCAAGCATGGTGCGCACCATGTACAGCTATTGGAAAAATAAGAAGAAAGACAATTAAAACTATTCTTTTTTAATCCCCAGGTAAATTTAGGTTAATAACATTAAACCTTTATAGTAAGTACTCTAAGGACATTTCTAGAGCAGTGATGTTAAATAAATTTCTCACAAAAGTGACAGAATATCTCCTTCAAAAAAAGAAATAGCATTCCAAGAGAATTTGCTGAAAAAGAACCGTTAGAAAATAAAGAAGGCATAAGAAACTGGTTAAATCTTTGTCTTTGTCTTTACATAATTTTACGAATAATCGAGGAATATATATATAAGTGTCTGATTCAATTCAAGTTAAACGTGGATCGAATTCTATGAATCCCTATCGATCTTAGTCTTGCTTTTCCTATTCACATAACACGGAAACTGCTAGACTGCAACCCATCACACCGTAATAGTTTATTTTCGCATTAGCATTTTAATCGAGGTTCTGGCATTCATTGCCAGCAAGTCTGCTTTGATTGCCGGCACTTGCTAGGTAGAAAATGAGTCGGCAGTGGTCGAAAATCAACCCTGGATACTCGTGCAATGCACTTCAGGAGATTTTCTTTTCTCTCTCACCACCCTCCCCCAATTTTATGATTGCCGGAAATCCGGCAATTGCCGAAAACATCCAGGTCTACGCCTATGCAATTTTTAATATTCAGCTCCCTACAAAAAGACAACCCACTAAAACGGCACTTTACTCTTTGACTTTAATGGCTTTCATAAATTTTCTTGCTCATTTTGCATTTTCACTTTATTTTTATATGAACTGACAATTTTTTTTTTTGTTAAGCTCTCATTCCATGAAGCTGACCTGTGTTGAAGATGGTCCAACATTCCTATGGGGAACTTTGATGTGGAACCCATCACTAGGATCTTTCTTGCCATGCAGGGCTGGATCATCAGCGGGCTCAGTGCCCCTAAACCAGTCCACGCAGGTTTCTCGTACAGACATGATGATACTGGATAGAAAGAGAAAACAAAGCCAAACTAAATGATGCACTCCGTACGTATAGGAACAAACAAATGTTTACTTAATTTTTTTCATTACAACACCATGGTTATAAAAAATGTGACTTCAAATAGCTGTGCTACTTACAATGAGTTCTAGTAAGTTGTAGTTGAAAATTACACCAGAAGAAAAAAGACACATGCAGATAAGGAAAAATGTTACATTAAAACAACCTGTAAATAAATGCTTCCTGTTGTTTTTCAGCACTCATGAATTCTAAGCGACATTTGTAAAATTGCATCCTCTTCAGGGTTTTTACTTCTGTATTTTTGGATATTATGCAATAGTTATATCAGTGCTATAACCATTCCTTTATTTACTTATCAAGCAAATAATGTAAGAGGTGCAGGTAAATTTAATAAATACGGGAAGCTTGGTTTTCAGAAGAAAATAAAAACTCTTGGTTTTGGTAAACATGCTTCATAATTATATCAAAGGACTTATTTTTGTCTTAAAGAGCAAAAACAGTGCGTTGAAATGTAATCTTTTTTTTTTTTTAATTCACTTTAAAACTGAATAAAATGCTGATTATTTGTAACCATTGTTTTCTGGAACAAGCCCTTAAAATGTTTTGCAAAAGAAGTAGAAATTTAAAAATTAGAAATGTACCATATTAACAACTTACACTCTGATAACATCATTTCTTTTCTTTGTTGCTTTGCGCAATGGGTCACGCAAGAAAAGCTGCACAAACTCCTGCAGTTCTGTGTATATGTGTCGCCTTATTGCGTCCATGAACACTGCCTCCATACGGGCCATCAGAAGTTGTAGTCCTTTGATCATTGCAATAACCTCAATCAGGGCAAACTTTTCCTCTGTGCTGTAGTTGTAGCGTGTTGCCTGTAAAATAGAAAAAGCGAGGGAGGGAGGGGGGAGAAGAAGAGGGAGATAACCATGAGCTTGAATAGCAAATTGAAACATTGTCCTGTTTAATAAAACAATCAGAATTTTTGTTTCTTTCTTAGTAAGGTAAAAAATACATACAAGTTTTCTAAAATAGGAAATTATTGGATCCGATGAGCAACACTATCTCTAAAAATGCACACACAAAAAATGATGGAATTTAGTTTATTACAAAAAGAAAATGTCGTTACAGGACTTAAGTAAACTTACCCTCTCATACTCCTCTGCCTTTTCTGGGCATTCTTTATTAGCATGAGGATCTGTTGGATTCATCAGTTTCCATGAGTACTGAAAAAAAGAAGGAAAAAATTGTTAAATACATATGTATAACAGTTATATACCTAGAACTCAGGCTTGGCAAATTTTCCTCACCGTACAATAAGGTAATATAAATAAAATTAAAAAAAAAAACCTCTTTTTTGTTATTAAACAAAAATTTCCCATTTTAAAAACGCCTTTGATAATAAAGTACAGCTCTGTAATACAGGGAAACTGCTTTATTTATATCTGCAGCAAGTTCTAAATGCAATCTATCTGTGACACCCATAAATTTATATAACATAAAACACCCTTTTTTAAAGTAGCCATGCCTGTCAGGTTTTTTTTTCCCTCAAATAGATATTTTCCTTTCCAAACAGGTTACAGCGTAACTGTCAAAAAAAATCAAAGTACATGTACAATTATCAATGCTATCAGTTTCTATTTATTGTAAAACTTGGAAGATCTGCATCAATGGATGTAACCACTGACTAATTATTGTTACTTGCTACACTTCCAATTGCTGATCCCTTATGACAGCTATCAAGTCAATGAGCCCTCATTCTTTGAGAGGCCCAAAGGACTAAAAAGATTATCTAAGTAAACACTGACATTTAGCTTATTTTTATGGAGTTGAAAAAGTGTATTTGAGTTTCACAGCGATGTGTCATATTCTTATTCTATGGTTGACAATTGCTACTTTTGAAAATTACTATTTTTTGTGTGATATGATATCACTGGTCACTGCTGTCAAGGCACGGTCTATAGTTTAGTTTAAGTCTCTTGATTCCATGTGGAACATGGGTCCGCAACATCTCTCCTCCACCGGACTCGATTTTGGCTGGCCGTCTTCAGCTCGGCCCATGCCATGCCGGGCGCATTTCTTCTGCCTCAGTGCTATGCCGCCAAGTCTGCTCCGGACGTCCAACCTTGCGTTTGCCTTGAGGGTTCCAGCCAAAGAATTCTCAATTCTCATTCTGTTCTCCAGTGCCATAGATTCCCATAATGTGCTCCATGTTTGTGTTGTCAGTGCCTACCTTAGCATTCAGATCTCCCAACAAGATTTTCATGTCTCTCTTTGGGACTTTGTCGATCATCACCTGGACGCATTCATAAAAGTTTACTTTCTCTTTGGTCTCTTCTACGTTTATGGGAGAATATCACTGGATGATAGTGGCTCTTCTTCATCTCGAGTTAAATCTGACAGTGACAATCCCATTTCATACAAGGATCTGATGTTCCAGATCCCTGTCCTGGTCTTGGTCTTGGTCGTCAAAAGAGTTTTGACACACCTGCTTCCCTATGGCTTTCATGGATGCACGTCATGAGCTCTACAGTTGAGTACTCCTCAACCAAGCTGGTTTTATGGATATTAGCTGCGGTTTCTGTAAGATTGTTGTTTTTTTAAGAGACAGGGTTCTTGACCATGAGTCCAACCTGGAAGGCCAAGTGAGTGTCTTAGTCTGACCTCTACCATTCGACCTTTGTGGCTTGGAGGACACTACCAGGAGACAAATCTCCAGCCTGCATAACTCTAGAAGTCATTGAGGCACGTAAGCCTCCAACAGCAAGCTGTCACTCTATGGGAAGAAGCCACCATCTAGAGTGGCCACCTATACAGGCTTCTAATTTGTTTTGTATGGGTGCTATAGATAAGTTGAGTTGAAGATAAGAAAATGGTGAGGTGGCTTTGAGGTGAAGCATGCTGCGTCAGATAAGATGTCCCAAGTTTTGTCCCACAATTAGCCAAAAAATTATCTCCACATATATATCTCGATGTCAGTATAACATGACTGATTGAGACAGAAGTCCGGATATCCCTTCTCAGCCTCTGTTTGGGAGCATGTGAAAAACTGTAAACTTTATAAGTCTTGGGATCCCTCGCCAAAGAGGAAATTTCTTGGGAATATAGGAATATCCTATAAATTAGGAGAGTTTCTCTCTTAATAAAAAAAAAATGTTTTAGAGAACTACTAATTACTGAATCAGGGTAACAAAAAGAAAAAATGGAAGCAGAACTATCCACTCACCAGCTCCATGACCTGCTGTGTCCACCTGGAAAGAAGCCTCAAGCCTTTGAGAGCCAAGTCTGTCAACTGTCTGTTTTCCTGATCACTACGGGGAGTCTCGCGCATTGTTGTATTGGCCTTTCAATTATAGAGAAACAGAGACAAAAATGTCTTTCTTAGCAACAGTGATATAACTGAACGGTTATATCTCACATTTTTCATTCAAACTCTTGTTTTTCCTTCATGAAGTGAGGTGGATTTTTCTTTCATTTATGAATTGATATTTTCTATACTTAATAAAACAAACAATACTTCACACATAAAATAACCAGTTCCTAAAGGAACTATTGTTTTTTTTTTTACTTCAAAATTATGAACAACAATTTTATATCCATAAAACATGGTCATGGAACAGCTGCAGGGGTCTTAATATGTCAATCAAAGAATCAAGTATTTTCTATAAGGTACCTCATTACTCTGCCTCGAAAGCTGGCTAATATACTCCATATGTCTCTCTCGGATGATCTCAAGACTGCCCAGGAGGTTAGACTGAGGACTCAGGTGGCTTGACTCGCATGCTGGCCACTTGGAGGGGTCGAAGTTAGGGCCATTCTTTATATAATTGTAGGGGGCGATCATCATGTCTCCGTACAGTGGAACCATCTCAAGATTCTGTGGAAGAGAGAGCAGTAAAAATATGCAATTATTTAGGTAGAAGAACAAGAAAAAAAAAAGAAAACAATAAACAGAGAATCAATATACATAGGATGAAAGAGTTTTGCAATTCTTGATCAAGCCTTCAATTAGCAACACACTTTTTTGATTAAAGTATAAGTTACAATGAATGAAATACAGTTTGTGACAGTAATAGTAATAATAAAAGATACAGTTTATTTTTAAAGTACCATATCCAATAAAATCAGCTAATGGGTACTTTATATAATTAAATAATCTTGATAATATTTTGGGCCTAATCCAATTCATTCAAATGACATCTTTTTTTAACCAATTCAAGTTGGTGATTATAGAAGCAAAAACATTTTTCTCAGCAACAACAAAAAGTCACAGTTCTTAAACAAGGCAAATAAAGCTGTTATGTTCTGTTTTTATATTTGAGGAATAAGAATTTATCTTAAAAATGATTTGTAGTTTGCAATTTTCTTGTGTACAATTTACTTAGACTATATGCTAGAGATGACTAAGCAGGTAACAGCAAACTAATTCTCCTGTTCAAACCGTATTTGTGTCTTAGCTTACGTTTGAAACCTTATCAATTAACATCTCATTAGTGTAATATATATCTTTGTCACAAAATGGATCGCCTTTGGGTAAAAAAAAAAATTGCTTCATTGATTTTTTTGGTTTCTTACATTCAACTTCAGCAGCTACACAATATCGTGGACAGGTTCCAAGAGTTATATCTGACAATTTGGTGTGCTGCCACACAGAGAAAAAAGCGGGAATACTAGAGCTCCTGCCTTAGCCAGTTGCACTATACTGACAACAAAACTCTGACAAATCAATTTGCCTGATAATCATTAGTATCCAACAAGGGACCTTTAGATTGGGATACCAATTTTTTAGCACTTGTGCCTCAGCTTTTCGTTTCTCTAAGAAATGACTAAAAAAGTATAAACTGTCAACATGTGTGGGGCACTCACACTGTAAACAGATTATACCAGAAGTGAGGACGTTTTCAGTCCTGAAAGGCAAACTTATCAACAGCCCAAAATCCTTGAATCACTTACTTTCAATATTCTGTCAATCTTCCCCAAGTTAATTCTTTTCTTCTCATTCATGCGGTAAATGTTGGAGCCTTTTTCCAAATCCATCATAAAGAGACCAAATGCCATAACCTGATAGGAAATTGGATGAGAAAATATATGTTTAACTACGTTGTTTCAATAACTTAAACGTTGAATAGTTGTAGATAATAAAAATGACTTCACCATCTTACTACTTTAGTATTGTATCACAGCAATTCATCTCATTCTGCTGCATATATTTCATCTGGAAAAAAATCAATTTCCTCCTTGATTATGAAGTCCATAATCTTGACTTATAATAAATTATACCTTACAAAACTCAATCATTTACAAAGTCTCAATTAATCTTAACTCCTTTACATATCTTTCATAATTTATATCATAACTTTTAAAATTACTATACCATTAAGTAGTAATGGCAATATTTCATAATATAGTTAAGATAGCAAACAATTTTCATAGCTCTCAGGAGCACCATCCCTTATTTAAGATGCCTCTGAGGTCATGTTTTCTTAGTTACTCTCTAACTTTGGAAATGTTACTTGATTCTGGAAAAACAGTCAATTATATTAGCTGAAAGAGAATTGCAGCGTGTAAATTATAAAAACACAAAGAAAAGATGAAATAATTTCAACCTTCACAAGCATGTGTTTCTCAGTGGGCTCCAGATACATATCCCTCTCATACATAGCAAGACAAATGTTGACCACATCAGCCAAAAGATCCTCATATCCCTGTATTAAAAGTGAAGGGAAAAAAGAGAAAAAAAGGGGGCGGGGGGTGAATCAACCATAAACAACTGTCTTATTACAACTTTATGCCTCTTAAATTACTATGCTCACTCATATTTAACACGGAATAAAAATATTCAACAGACATAAACAGTAAACCAAACAAATGTTACTAATGTTGGTCCAGCTTGAGGTTGAGAAACATATCTGCTTTGTTGGTCAACCCAACCCATTCTTACTAAGTGAAAAGTTCAAAAATGTTTATAACATTTCATACAAACATAGGAAATGAAGTAGCAGGGGATTTATAAATCATTATGAAAAAAAATGGTAAAAGGGAAAAGATAAGTGAACAAAATGACATTGATATCAGCATAAGCTTAATGCATGCTGTTGATAAAATGAACTTATTAGAACAAATCTCAACATACGCCCTTGATAATCTCAGTAAACAGCCATGTACCATTTCATATGAATGTAAAGTCAATTAGACTCATAGTGATCACGGCCTCTGAGCGTCTAAGGAACCATTTCAAGATCATGAACAGTACGCATAGCAGAATCATTTAATCTTAAACAAAAAAAGCAACAGAAATGTTCTTTAAAAAGGTGCTTACGATTTATAGTATCTTATAAGATACTTGTACTTTTCAAAGTGAGATGTAAAAGTATTAGCTTGAGATGAGGCACACCTGCCTTCTCCAACATGGAGACAATTAAACCATATTTATATAATAATTCATACCCCTATCTCTGCAAGCCGAGACTTGAGTGTGTCCCGAATCTTGTTCTGTGTTGCAAGATTCATACTTAAATTCTGTGAGTCCTGCATTGCCTGTTGATCGGCCATCACTTTCAAAAACTGTGCTGCTCTGTAGAGTAAAAAACAAACTTAATAGTTCTCAGCAAATTTTTGCACTTTCCAAACAAGTTTAGAACACATCATATTTAAATACCCAAATACTGCGGCATTGTGTAAAAAATAATAGTTCTCATATTTTCTCCTTAACTTTTAAGGGATGGAAATTACAAGACTTATTTCTTCTCTAAATGTACGTGGATATACATTTATTTCAAATGAATTACATGTTCTGAATTATCACAAACAAAAATTGAAAAATGAAAAATTATTCTTAATTTTGAAAAAAAAATTTGTTTGTTCTGATTTAAACTGCTATTATTTTGTACTTGTCACAGGTCATGCAATCATGACAACAACCATTAAACGGCAAATGCAAAAAAAAAAGAAAGCAACAGCAGACCCACATTTAGCCAACAATGGCTCATGTCGTAAAAATTTATCAACCAAAGATTTTCCATAAACATTACAATCATTTCATAGTTATACATCTAAAAAGAAAAAAAAAAGGGCTTGGAAGTGTGCATTTGACAAATAACGTAAATTACTGTGAAAAATGAAAAAAGCAAACAAACAAAAGACTCCCTATAAAGCACATCATAAACAATCATACATTTTTTTTATGTAATTAAAAAACATAAACAAAAACATATTATATTTTTGTACAGTTCCCTTCCCCCCTCCCCCCACCACACACACACACACCACATCCTTCATTATATTTTAAAAAATTACAGAAGACACATACAACAACAAAAAAACCAACACCGAAACCAATAGTGACTGAGATAGATATAAACATCTACACCTGTAAATACATATTTTCAGGTTAGAAGCAATAAGTTCTGAAGCCCAGAAGCATTCTGACCTAGTTTATATTTTTTGAAGAGTGGAAATGTTAGTGAAACAAAGTTGTATATTTCTTACATATATATAAATATATAGAACTGTAGATAAAATAGGTTGCCATAATTATTAGTTACATGGGTGTCAGAATAATGTAAAAAAAATAAAAAAAAAACAAAAAAAACAAAAAAAAAACGCTGTACCCTTCATCATTTTTTTTTTCTAATAGAAGCAGTTTTCTTTTACGCAGAAACAATAGTGAAAATTGAGGGTTTGATTGTAGGCCGTACAAAAGTGACATTGGTTTTGCATGGAATTGTTAAAACCACATAGACACATTCAGGATTCTAGACCTTGAGTAAAATTCAGGATGGTAATTCCATACTATACAGCTCCAACGTTAAAAAAAACGAGCATTATTTTAGGAGAGGGGAGAAGGTGAGAAGTGACAGTACGGTAATGCTGCAAAATCATCTAACATTTCTTGAATGATCAAATTCTGAAGTCAGGCTTAAGACCTTAATGCCACTTAATAAATTTTCAACGGTGTTTTGTTTGATAAAGATATCGATTCTTACAGTTTAAAAAAATATGGTGATTGAAAGTTATGTTCAATGGTTTTTTGGTAATATTTTTTAACTTGGTGCAAAAAGGGGGACAAGTGTCAAAAAAGGGAATGCAATTTAAATTCCGAAATTTTGGTGCTGAAAATAATTTTGCTTTTCTCATAAATAACCAAAAAAAGAGAGAATTGACAAAAAAAATTGTAAAAAAAAAACACAATAAGGAAGCCTTTCAAAAACTGAGGACTGGTGCTATGCAAAATGTGTTATGTTTGCATCTCAATAAAGCAAATTTTGTTTTATTTAGTGCACACATGGAAGATAAAAAAAAACTTGAATGAAAGAAATGTCCATTGTTTATGTTATGTATACTTTAAGAGTTTTTGCTTTATAATTTTAACGAGAATAGCATCTTGTTCAATATAATAACAATCATTGTTTTACAAAATTCTTATCCAACACCTTCAGTCTCACAAACTTAACCCCACCATAAAACAAAACATCATCAAACCTTCTTCAGCATAAAAACATAAAAAATTTTAGTTCCTTATTTCATCTTAATTCTAAAGTTGCACAATTTATCCAGTTTTCAATTGCAGTTCTTTTATTTTCACTAAACTCAGACACAATTGATGTTTTGAAACATGCTCTTTTCATGTTTCTTTGTAATAAGCCTTTATCAAACCCAGTAACAACAATCGATCTTCAAACTCAATTTAATGTTTTTGCTGTATAGTTGTTTAACCTATCCAATTGGAGTTAAGAAATGCTTTAAAATCCATAAGCCTCATTGGCTTTTACACATATATAGTTTATTTTGTTATTGTTGTTTATTCATTCAAGTCTACAACTTTAAAGACAAATATTTATGTAAAGTGCTTTTCAAAAATATGCATCCCATTGTTTGTTTTTGTTTGTAGTCGAGTCTTTTTTTTTGCTTGTTTGTTTTGTGCGTTTGGAAGAGATGTTTATTCATTCAAGTCTACAACTTTAAAGACAAATATTTATGTAAAGTGCTTTTCAAAAATATGCATCCCATTGTTTGTTTTTGTTTGTAGTCGAGTATTTTTTTTTTTGCTTGTTTGTTTTGTGCGTTTGGAAGAGGGGGAGGGGAGGGGAGGGGGAGGAGGTAAAATAAATACTTTTTTTCCAGAAAGATGTTTACTGTGTCTAATGAAAGGCAAAAAGTTGCAGTAGCCAAAAGACATGTCTAGAGTGTAAATATTTATACACTGAGCGTCCTTTCCAAATAGTGAACTTATAAGGTAGTGCAAAGGTCAGCAAGCATGGATTATGGGCATTAGTTGATAAAAGATTTGGATCATAACTGTAGGAAAAATTGGGAGGACTGGTACACTTCGTTTTGCTCCAGGAAGCCACTAGATAAAGCAAAGAGATGAAAGATGCAGCCTGCCCCTTGTAAAGGCAAATGTTACCGTTTGTAGACAGCATAATCATTGTTGACACTGGCTTTCATGTTGGTTAGTTCATTCAACACTGCAAACATGTTGAGCAGTTTGCCCAGAGTCAGGAGGTAAGCCTCGGAAACAAAATCATGTCTTGCCCCTTTGTGGCACAAACGTTTCACCTCATCACACATTTTATCTATCGCTCTTGTCTGCAAATGAAAAAGCCATGCAAAAGACGGATACATGATTAAGGTAAAAGAATCAATGTCTATCTCCCCCCCCCATAAATGATATTTGGCTTGTAAGAAGTCCACACCTGAACGCTGAAAGAAAGAAACAAACAAAAAAAAACAACAAAAATGCAGCACAGTCATAATGTGGAATCAAGCCAGAATGTCTATGAAAAAGAAATGTTTGAAAAACGTAACACCGAAAAGGAAATGAATGTGTGTTGTAAACACTGTAAACATTTATTTTTCATATTTGTTTCATGTGCCTTCAAAATGATAATGACACTCTGACTTAATTCATATAAACAAAAGAAAAAAAAAAAAAAAACATGAACTCATAGGGACAGGGGCAAATGATCATGCTGCAATTACCGCCGATATGCTGAATAGTCATTGCGGACACTGGCTTTCATGTTCTTTAACTCGTCCAGCTCAGCAAACATGTTGATCAGTTTCCCCAGAGAGAGCAGATATGCCTCACTCACAAAGTCTGCACGCTTCTCTCGATGGCATAAGCGTTTCACCTCATCGCAAAACAGGTCTATGGCCTTTTTCTGTGTAAGGGGTCCCAGAAAGATAATGTACAGCACCAAAGCATTCACGGGGCTTTACTACTAAAGATACTTTAAAAAAGTATTAAAAAAGGGTGTGTGTATGGTCCTAGTGCTCCTGCAATTGAATATCTTGCTTTGAAATGATACATTCTCTTTCCAGTTGAAAGTGTACTAAAATTTTAGCATCAATATGTCCATTGCTTTTTATTTAAAGAAAAAACAAAACCACAAAAAAAAAAACAACATATCTACTCATACTCCATTCAAAGATGTTAAAATTTTATTTAAAAGAAAATTCTCAAAAACAATAAAATCAGGTAAGATCTCTCATAACTTGATAATTGTTAACATAGATAACAGAGAGTGCTTGCAAAAAAGTTTATAGTTTGAGCCAAAATGAAAGTCCATTGTAAACAAATGCTTTCTTTAAGTCCTAGAAGGATAATTTACCCTTATAATTATATTTGTATTAAGTATGCAAAACATACCTGAAAAAACATAAACTGCATGAGTTTGTTGACATGTGGTTCAAGAACTTCAACAGTTTTCTGATAGATCTCTGTGCGGTTTGGCTGTTCATTGCTCTTCACCTGCATAGTACATCAATAATTTTTAGAAAAATTGTAAAAGATGAATACATGTACCTTAACCATACAATAGATCATAATATTTGCATAAAAATTGGTGGGGGGGGGGGGGGAGAGTTCCATAAACATTGGAACTGCAGCCTTTACATTAAGAAAAATTAAATATGTTTAATAAAAAATGGACTCTTCATGCCTTGAACTGAAACTTCTTGTATAAACCTACATCACCAATCAAAGGATCAAATTGTCAGCCATAAAATAATATTTACCAGCCTGTGAGCCCTGACAAAATGTCTGAACTTTCTGAAAAATTGGCACTTTGGTGCTTGAATGCTAGGCGTCAGTCGATTGGCAGACACTGTGTTATTTCCACTATTACTAATTTGTTAAGTCATATATTTTACTAAAGAGCTGTTTAATGTGATATAAAATATGTGTTCACCTGAGGAATAGCTCGCGAGCAACATCTCCATGTGTAGAGCATAACAGCATATTCCTGACCCTCTTCCAAAATCAGGTTCTGCATTTTCACAAAAGTGAAAATAATTCAATTAGCATGATATCTTTCAAGAAGGATGAGTCTTGTTAAACCTCAGTATCCATTTTTATAACTTAAATAGTTGCTACAAAAAAAAGTATTTATCATTAAGAATGTAAGGTTAATAGGCTAATTAAGGTTAAAATCAGCATTTTCACAATAAAAGTCTTTAGAAGGAAAGTTAAAAACAAACAATCTCTCTTAATCGAAGTTTTTGTAATTTGTCCCATCACTCCAGAAAAAGAATAGAAAGTTAGTTTATTTATGACTTAACCATTGCAGATTCAAACAATTAAAAAATTTCATCGTTTTGGAATAAAAAGAAACAAAATGAAACTGACAATCTGCTATTTCTTTTTTTTTTTATTAATTGATCATTAATGATTTTTATGTAATTCATCAATATGAAGTAGGACGGTATTTTTAATTTTATGTATCGACATGGTGATATGAGCTAAAATCATTAACATGTATTTTAAAATGCTTTCTTCCATGTAATACTATTCAATTTTAATATTTTACCAACTGTAAATTTAATCTCACCAAATCTGCTTGCACTGTTGCCTGCTCCTTATACTTTGCCACACTTGTCACAAATGCATTTTTGTCCTCAAAGTTTGAGTCAAAATCAGCACGATAGTGGACAGACAGAGACAATGCTTCAATGCATGGCTGCTTGTCCCGCAGAGGGAGATCATCCAAAACATCAACATTCTCCAGAGCGTTTGTCAAAGTGACTTTCTCTCCAGATGACATTTTTGCGATTTCTTTTTATTCAACACTTAACAGTTCACTTGATCCTGTAGGAAGATTTGATTTTGTTTTAAACAGATTGAAAAATAAAAGGTCAAGTTAATGATTTCTAATTATTTCTTGTATTTTTAGGGGTTAAGAGGAATTTTTATTTAATTGTACCAAGACTAGATACAGCATCAAATTCTGTCAACATCATAAATTTACTCCGTCCTCATGGAGATGCCGGCCGCTGTTTAATTACAAAGGTCTAGATTCTAAAACCTAGGAGATTAGTAGTGTTGTATCAAGTGAAAGAATAGTAGTTTACTAAAGTCTAGATCTAGACCGATAGATCTAGATACATGTAATTGTAACTAGCTTTCGTTCTAGACATAGAATCTAGTGTGAATTTGAATGGACGCAACGCGATCGACGATCGGTGAAAAAAGGGATCATGGAGGAAGGACTAGAATTTTGATCAGCCAAATGGACGTCTTCCTTTGACAAAAAGTTTTCTTTTCAGTTTTGCTTCCACTAATTTCAGCATATTTTCCTAACCATTTGCCTTGGGTTATAAATCGCGTTTGAAAAGGTAAACAGTATGTTTTCAAACACTGTGAGTGTGAGATCACTCGTTCAGCTTAGCTACTAATAGCTAGCCCTAGAACGGTGGTGGGCAAAACGATCATCATATCGATAAATACATCATAACATCGAGAAATGAGAGAGGAATACAAAATAATCTTAACACTATCAATAATCTAATAATAATCGTATCGCCATTTTGTTTATGCACGTTACTGACGGTTGTCGGTAAGGCAACAGTACGGCTTAGTGTTATATAGATCTAGAATAAAACGAAGAGCTGGACGTTCACCTAGCCAAACCGTCGTGGAATTATAAACTAAAGTGCAGAAAGGCGGAATATACAGAGGAAAGGAGGAAATTTCTCCTTTTGAATGCAAAAACGAGGATTTCCTCTGACCCGCGGAAAATCATCACCACTGATCCTGATTAAGTCAGGAAAAATCAGAAAATGACGAATTTTTGGGAAAGGCAGGTCTGATACTTAGCATGGAGCCACCACTAAAATTACTTAGCCGTCGTACCCTTCCTCCTCACTACCAGTTTTCACATGGACAATTGCTGGTTATGAAACAAAGATCTAACCTGCACTTGCATGCTTGGGTATCAGACTATCACTCGCATTTATAACCGACCTTCACACTTATAAGGGCAATGACTGGATCTATTTGCAAATGTGTGTGTATAATCTGAGTGTGCTAGTGACGCAGATGACTATTTAATCAATGGAAGCAACTTATGATTTATATTTATAAATATTTCGAGTTGTGTCCCATTTTCTGTGTAAGTGTGTTTTTCCCTAAAGAAATATGAAAAAATCCCCCCCCCCATACATACATTGATATAGAAAAATAGAAAATTAATGGGCTTTTTGGAACGACACCCTGGTAAACAGCACTTAAAAGAAGGTCCCATTTGTGCTGTAATAACAGTTTGACTGTATGGTGTTTAGTTTGTTAATTAGCATTAAAAAGTAATAATTCTAATAGAATGTCAACAGTCTTCGAGCCTGGGTGAGAGTAGAAGAATAATTCTAGATCTCTAAATTCTTTTAAAATGTTCAAACAAAACGTTATATACATTGCTCTAAAGCAGTATTATAATCTCGAGTCCAGTTTAGAACGAAAGTGAGTAGACCTAGGAATCCAGATAGATCTTAAAAGATCTAGATCTATATCTCTAGTGCAGGCTAGTCTCGAAGACTGAATACAGTCCTCACGGATTCCATGCAATCTAGACTAGATTCTAGAGCTACCTAACTTGTTGGGTACATTTTCTTCAACTCGTCCGACTTACATAATTATCATGGCCTATCAATTATGATGAAATAGATCTAGATTCTAGATCTAGCCAAATTAACAGAAGATTTAGTCTCAATGTTTTCTTTCCTGATAGGTATAATTTATCACTTCCGTGTGTCTCTTCTGTCTCAATTTTTTTTTTTGCACAGGAAGTGTGTATGGTAACTAGAATACTAGATCTAATTGGGTGTAATAAGGAAGCGTTTTCATATACTGCGTGTTCTGGAAAAAAAAAAAAAAACAATCTGGAAGTGACAGGTGTGGCAATTCTCTCTAATCCCCCAGGAAATGTCAAGTCAGCCTACCACATTACACTCACACCGACCCAACCAGTAAGGAAAGAAATAGGACAAGTGAATTTTGCTAGTCGTGGGTTTTGGGACTAGACACCTTCTGATTGGCAGATCAACGATCTGTCTCAGCCATTCACACTATACAGACGGACTGAACAAGTAGAGGGTGGAAGTTGGAATCCTGTATAAAAACCAATCCATAAATGTATTTGTCCGATCATGAGGTTCAAAGCGGGTCACACCTAATTGAGGGTCATGCAAATAGTTTATTAATAGCACTTTGTGAGGCCATGCGATCTACCCCCCCCCCCCCCCCGCCCCAGACCCGGCACGGCGCCCCCCCCCCCCCCCCCCCCCCCCCCCCAAACACAAATCCTTTTTATCCCCATGTAACGTGCTAGATTTAGATGAAGAGAATAGTATTATCATATTTAGAAAGATGCACCTTAATCAGCTCAATGTTTCAAGTCAAGCAAATTAATATTTCATTTAGTTATGATATGCCAAAGTACCGGTACGCATTCTTGGTAAAAGCAACCCAAACAACACAGATGCTGGCCGAAGCACGTGATACCAGGATCAAGGTCGACGGTCAGAGGCGAACCGGTCTTCGCACATACACACGAAGCTGGAGTCTGGCTTGACCAGCTACCTAGGTTTAAAGCGTGCACAGTGGTTACGCGCAAAGCTTTAATTTTCAAATATTTAAAAAACTAAGCTAATTTTATAAATCATTTGTATTGTGACCTTATTTTATTATTATTTGAGACTTAATATACTACTTGGGTATAGGGCCTATATTTATAAAGGAATTCTAGAATTCTAGAGAAAAGTGTGTTTGAAGTTTTGAATCGAGAGCCGGAAAACAATTGCGGGCGTCAAACACAGACGATCACAGATATAATTTTGCCTCAGTGTCGCTATGCATAGATTGTCGGTCCGGCGTCGGAAGCTGTTATCCGTCAACGGACATCCTGTGTATCTCGAGAAACGAAAAAAAAAAAAAAAAAGACGCTAAAAGTAGATAGCTGCAAATTGTCTGTGTCTGGCTGGGATGGTTGTATATGAGTTGGTATAGTCACTCCCTAAAGATCGCCCCATGTCTCGAAACCGACCTCTACGCATTTACGTTTACCATGACATTATAGTCGACGTGTGCACGGTGATGTTTATCATGATAATAATTATAGTCGACGTCTACGCAGTGACGTTTACCAGAACAATGTAGCCGACGTCTACACAGTGGATTTACTTTTATTAAAAGAAAAAAACGACGTCCGCGCAGAGACGTTTATCAGAACAACAGTTTTCAGAAACAATTCAAGCCATTCTTTCTACGTGTTTGGTTTTTGTTTTTTTTTTGTGTTTTTTTGTTGCTGTTTTGTTTTTGTTTGTTTTGTTGCTGCTGTTGTGTTGTTGTTTTTTGGTATTGTTAATACGCCATTTGGTGTATTTTAACCACTCGGAATTTAGCTTTAAATTTGTGGGTACATGTACTGGCTAAACTTCTCCAATCATAAGCGAGGTACAATTTGTGGTGTCAAAACAAGTACACTATAACTGCCCTTGCAGTAGCTTACAACACGACGTAAGAATATTCGAATAAGAATGCTTACGACAAATCGTGAGCTCATACGGCCCTATTATTTAGCAGCGACCCAGATATCTCAAAATAATGTACTCAAAAGCGCTAGAAGCTATCCACACAGTAGCGCCCTACAAAAGTTGAGCTAAGGCTGCTACGTTTAGTTATGCTGAAACTGTCCAACTATGGTTCCTGTGCTGCGCGTATGGGTTGCTAGATAAAAGCAAAATGCACACGAAGCTATACGGGCCCCTTCCTGATCATCATCATCATCATCATCATCATCATCATCATCATCATCATCATCATCATCATCATCATCATCATCATCATCATCATCATCATCATCATCATCATCATCATCATCATCATCATCATCATCATCATCATCATTTACCCCCATTCTTTTCAATATCAGTTTTAAACTATTTTCAATTAGATTGGACCACTCTCAAAACTGGTGCATAAAAACAAAGCGAACAGGTAATGCAATTTAATATACGGAATATTTTTTCGTTATTAGTTAATTGTTCTTTTCTTAACCTTCTCCGCAATTATTATTGGACTGTTTCTTGCTGGTGATCTACAAAATGTTTTCAAAAAATATTTTTTCATTTTTTATTGTATTTCTCGTGTGTTTATAGATTTAATATTTGTTTTGGAAAGATCCACTCCGTCCCCCTGTCTGGTTAGTTGCGTGCAACGAGACCACTTTCGATGAGACTATATATCTATCGACAGCTTGAATAAGTTCGATGGTTTGGCTGCGGACCTTCTCCCTTACTTGGTAAATATAATTATTTCAGTTCCCTGAGTTCACAGACAAACTTGTACCTTTTATCCATAATTGTATCGTAGATGGCCACTGAAGATCAACCCCTCCTCAATGGGGTAGTGGCAAAGATAACACAAAGGTTATGAACGTCGAGCAGATCATCGGGACCGTATCCGCCCTAGTTAGCAGACGCGAGGGCAAAGAGGGAGAGCGGTGTCAGTATCCCTACTTTACCCAGGGCAGTCCTCATGATACAGCAAGAACACACATACCTTTTTTCCACTAACACGGCGAAACAGGTGGATAAAATCAAAGGTCTAGATTGAAATGACGCAGTTACCTGCGTTCATCTTCAGTTCGTTAATGCTCATGATTGACGAGGGTGAGGTTGAATAATTAAACCGATAATGTGTGTCTATAAGTTTTTTTTCCGGGGGGGGGGGGGGGGGGAACAAACGTGGGGGGAAAATACACAGAAGGTGTAGTGTGGGGTGAGGGGGGTCGGGTGGGGGGGGGGGGGGGGGGGGAAGTAACAGCTGTGCAAAGTACCAACAATCAATAATGACATTTGAACATCTCGGTTAAGTGTACACCCATTCCTTCTTTTATAAATGTTTACTCAAACTCAAGCTCGTTACTGGAAGCAGAGCAGAGAATAAAATATGTAAAAAAGAGTGCCAAGTAAGACAAAAGGAAGTACGTAGAGGAGCTGACTACAAAGGCAGAGCCAGCCTGCAGAAGGCCAGAGAAATATGAAGAGATGATATGAGATCATCAGGACGCTCTCATGGAGGAACAGATAACCCATGCCGATACGTGGGAGTAATGGGCCGGGGAGGGGTATGGGGAGGGGGGAGGTAGGAGGGGGGGGTGTTTGGATGCAGGGGAGTTATGATACGGGGGAGTAATGATACGGGGGAGTTATGATACGGGGGAGGTTACGATACGGGGGAGTAACGGGTGATACTGGGGGTTGTTTTTGTTGTTGTTGTTGTTGTTGTTGTTGTTGTTGTTGTTGTTGTTGTTGTTGTTGTTGTTCTTGTTCTTGTTGTTGTTTTCTTGTTGTTTTGTTGTTTTTTACTTGTTTTTATTTTATTTTTAAAGTTAATAATTTATACTCTGTTACGAATTCAAAGCGCCGCTGACCTTCGAACACAATTTGCGCCAAATCTTTTCAGATAAAATCAATGACTGTGGTTTGACTTTCTTTTCTTAGAGGCTACTAAAGAGAAGACTATTTACATTAGGTACTTCGACTCAATCGCTATTTCTTAGATTGTAATATAGGTTTGTCATAGACATAGGTCTGTAAGAGAGAGAGAGAGAGAGAGAGAGAGAGAGAGAGAGAGAGAGAGAGAGACAGAGACAGAGAGACAGACAGACAGACAGACAGACAGACAGACAGACAGACAGACAGACAGACAGACAGACAGACAGACATACATACATACATACATACATACAGACAGACAGACAGACAGACAGACAGACAGACAGACAGACAGACTTTCTCAGTTGTCTTTGGAGGTCAAAGGAAAAGTCTGAACTAGGACAATTAATTAAAAAAATTTAAATGGCACCTATTATCGCTACTTTCTCAAAGGATAACAGCTTTAGCTCGCAACAACTGTAACGCGCAACACAAAATTATATCATGTGACAATGATTAAAGAAATGCAGTATATTATCGTTTAATGGTGCGCCTGACGCAGTGTTTTCTTTATGTCCTGGCTTCTCTCTTACCACAATAATTGTTATATGTATTAATTTGTAAAGCTGTGGAGGAAATTATTCACAACTTTGAAAACCATATTATATCTTCTTTAATTTGTATAAAATCGAGAATGAAAAGCTTCGAGTTTTAATATTATTCTACGAGTATAAAGCTTTATTATTTTATCTAACTAAGATGTAGGGTCTACGTTAATACAATAATCCAGTTAGACCAGTATTAGTATTAAGTGATTGGCTCAGACACAAGTCTTGACATTCCAGAAGGTTCAAGACTTAGTGTGATGAGCCGTCATAATGATAGGAGTCCCGTAGCAATCTGAATGAAGTTAAACTCAGACAGTCTCCATCTCCGACCATTACAAAATATAGTTATGAGAGGACTAACAATTTTCAAAATTTCGATATAAGTGGAACATAATCATTCAAAAGATCGTTCACGGAAATAAACATAGTTATAACAATAATTATAATTGTTTGGTAAGTTTGCAAAGAAAATGTTTAAAAAATGTAAAGAAAAAATAAATAAAATGTATACTGCTTATGTGAAAGTTTGTTATTTGGTGTTGTTTTCTAGAGCGTTTGACCTACTTACCTTATCCATGCACACTCTACCATTAAGCCATATAGCTATGTTTCTGTGACTAGTGTCGATCGATGATGATAATAATTATTTGTAAAAATGTAATTTATAAATTAAAGAATAATAATGTTGAATAGCGTTTCACAATGTTTCTATGTTGCATTAAGTTCTAGCAGATTTTTTTCCCGAAGATGAGCTAAAATTAAGACTGTATTTTTAAAAGTTATTTTCGGCGTTGTTATGTTTTGTTAAAGACAAAAATTATCGAGGTTATTTAATACCCAAGACCTGACAACCAGAATGGTAATTCTTCTGAGATGGACGTGAGAGTCGTGATCATTCGCTCTTACAAATCGGGCTAGCGCTTCATCCTTCAATAATTTATTTTTCGTTTCTACATTCATGACTTCCAATAGCAACCTGCTATCAATAGAAGTTCTTTTCAAAGATCATCAGTCAAGACAACGCAGTGTTTAAATTTGACAACCCTCAAAGGCCATCTAAGTCACCCAATTTGAAAGGAGCTGTTGTTAACCGGTATATTCAAAGGTTAAATAAACCTTTTACAAACATTTCAAAGTTATTAAGTCATTTGTTTTCTGTTTCTATACCATCTATACTGAGCGATGAGGGGTAGGCCCTAGTAGTGACAAAATGTTCTATAAGCGTAGAAAACGTATCAAGGTATTTTAGTGGGTTGTTTTTTAACTGTAAAGGCTACGCTTAGTCAGAGTCTACGTCGCCAGCACGGTTACATGTACTACCTAAGGAGTAGTAAGCACAAGAAGAGGTAGATCCTGAGGTCCGTCTTTCCACGTATCTAGACTTCATAGTCGAACGTCTCAACCTGATTCTTCTTTTGCACAGTTTCAAATATGTCTATATGCAAGGTTAAGTAAGGTGTGAGAAGCATTGGAATTCAGTGCCGTAATCTTGGAAATCATTACTAAAAAGTCAATGTAAATTTAGGATTATCCATTGTTTCCATCATTCTATAAAGGGTATTTTTATACGTGAGATGCGAATATACCACCGATCCGTTTGTGGCAATGGGTGTGTTTCCAAAATTAATGATTGTGTTATTTCTAACCTATCTTTGGATTCAAGCTGTTACAAGAGATGCAGTTTCAAGAACAGACAGACACTGTACAGACTTTTAAAAATATTTAGACTGAGGACATTATATAAGACATAAACCTTGGATGACATTACCAATTTGATAACTTTCAGTTAGATATCGATTGCCACAAATTGACAAGAAGGGGTCGTCCTGTAAATATTTTAATCAGTACAACTGAACTAGTGGAGTGGTCAGAAGATCAAGTTCAAGAAGTGACCGGTACTGATATAAAGTGCCTGGACCATAACCGACACAGATTTAGCAATTCGGGCAGTAGGGCTGTTGATATGAATTTTGATACAGATGTCAAGAAAATTTCGCTCTCAAGGAAACTCGTGATTGACTCCGGTTATCGATCTAAGCCGCTAAGGAAATAATTATTGGGAGCACAACATAAATGGTACGTTTGTGTTAAATCATGCTATACTCTTTGCTCAACAAAACAAAATATTTAGTTGAACAGAATGTTTTGGAAACTATGAGTTAGAAGTTAGCAGTGATATTAAAACAAAAGCTCATTCACATTCTTTTCATATCAGGAGAGAAAAAAAATGTTATTCCACTAATCATAGAAACGTTTCATAGCAGTACTCGCACGCATATAAAATAATGCCTAATTACTTTATAAGCTTAAGATGTTATTTAGTGAAATGAAAAAGGCTATGACATTCTTAAATAGAGCCACTTACTTGTTTTTCTAATAATCTACGCGTTCCATCGTCTTTCCTCCACCAAGCAAGGTAAAAACGCCAACACTAAAAAAAACATATCACTGCACTGCTACTAACAAAAATGATTCGATCATTCTTGTCCTCCTTATATTACCTTGCTCCATTTTGTTTTCAGCATTACCAGGAACGCTAGATAAAAACTACAAAATGCACTTACAAATGTCTCTTAAGTCATAATCCTGATCACAAAATATTGATATTTATTTTTGTTTTATGCTCTTGCTCTTTATTTATCTCCTTGACGGGATGATAAGATGCTCATTTCCGACGCAATTATCATGGATTTGCTTCGCTGCATCGTCTTTTAATGACCAAGAAATTTAAAAGTGCCTGAGGAAATTTGATTTGAACACAATCAAGTTTTGGGAAAATAAAAAGCAGCCATGGCAAAGGTGAGATTTTGATTTCCTTAATCAAACTCAGTAACTGCTGATACAAATTTGTTCAATGAATTTTATGTCATTTTTTATTTCAGTCTATTCGTATTTTTATGGTCAGTTCATTTATATAATTGTAAAGGCTATTTGATCATTTTTTTAGAATTTAAGCGCGAAACAATTGAACAACAAAGGTATCAATTATTGTGCGACTCCCCACACCGTTTCATTGAAAATAAAGTATTACATAAGCTAATCAGGGCATAAAAACTGACCTGAGTAAAGTTATAAATACCCTAACCCGTATTAAAAATTAATATCATTGGGACTAGTCTTGTAAAATGGTACACAGAAACTCTCTAAAAATTATCTAAAGTGTTATCTTTTGCACTCTGTCCTGGGTTCCTCCTTCATTGTCACTTGAGTGTAAAATATTAAGCTGACACGAGCTAATAAAGCGAACCACAGGGTGACGTGGTTATATTGCAAAGTTAATTTCTAAATGACTCAAGTCTAATTTGAAGTTATCCATTGGAATCTTTCAAATACTGGTAGGGCCTACTCATCTAGTTATAGTACTTGTGGGTCTTCCATTTTCATTGATTTAGATTTACTGAGTAAGTGGAATTGAATTGATGTTTCATCATGCATTAAATGAAATAGGACAGTGATTTCTCCAACAGTTTTCAGTGTCATAGTGATTGCAGTGTAAAGTTATTTATATTCTATTATTTGAGCGCTTCTGTGCGATACCACTACATGTATTTAACATCGTTTCAAGTAATTTTATATGATATGATCAATCTTCTCAGTTTTGCACGTTAAGCCTTCATTGTGCCTTTGAGAATTTACATATTGTGGTGTTTCCGAATGCTGTTCAAGTTTTAAAAAATAAGTTATGATACTGCTCTCATCTTAATTCAAGTTTTCTATAATTGCACACTACGCAGGAAAGTGAAACAATTTTAGGTTCCTGTAAAAAAAAGAAAAATGTCATAATTATCTTAAATAGTAATGGTGATTAAATTGTATTCGCCTGACCTTTTTAACCACAACTCCCCCAATGTTCACACGTCCATCCTTTAAGGGCCGAAGATATGTCTGGCACCGCACCTTGGTGTGAGAGCGTGGGACCAGTTGACTCAATCGCCAGGCTGAACCCAGTTCCTACTCGCAGATTTTCCAATGACAGGAGAGGTCATTTTTTCTATCCTGGAAGTATCAACACCGACAACTACTACCACAGCGCAGTCACTGCTCCCGACGAAGAAGAATCTCGGACTATCAGAGATTTACTCCTCAGCATGAGCTTGCAGACTCCATCCGCTTCTGTAGCTGGAGTCCCAGTGTACGATCCTTCTGGCAAGAGAGCACCGCATAAAGCTGAGTTTTTCAGGAGCGAATCGCAGGTACCCGCCAGAAGCAGCTCGTGCCTGCTGCCCGGGCACAGGTCTACATCCGACCCGACCCTTGCACCTGACGCCCTGTGTCAGTACCAGGGATACGGATCGATCAGTAGTCCCCCAACGGTAGAGTTTCCCTCCACAATGTCCTCTGCAGTCAACAAGCCTTGTGGTACTAGTGCCGACGGCGGACATGACCCCGGAGGCGATGGTATTCAGAAGCTTCCCTTCTTCATGATCAGTTTAATTGTAATGTCTTTGGGTGTTTCCTCCAAGTTCCACTCCACTCTATTAGACCAATACGTGTATCAAAGATACGCCATCGACATCATCGGCAACGTTACTAATACAGCCAGGTAAGGTGAATATACGATTAAACCTCTTGTTTTAAATTTGACGATACATTATTATGCCACTGGTTTTAAGTATATGTATAATTCTTCAAATTCAATTTCAATTGCCTATCGCAATGTATTGTACCATCCATTTCTTTTAAGGATCATAATAATTGTTAGGACTAATCTTGTTAAGTTTTAATCTAAGTAAAAAAACCATCATGAAGTTTGTGTTCTTAGGTAATTATTAATATATTATTATCCCTATGTTATAGAATGAAGAGTATACGCGGTCCAAATCCTTTTCAATAGAAATACCCCAAATCTCTATATCTTTCTTTATTGCCATTCATTTGCCCTCAGCAAAATATATTTCTGAGTAGAAGGGGGTTAGCATTCGATTTAAATAAAGCTTTGCTTTACTTAGATTTCAATGAAAATAGTAAGATTCGCTGTCATTAATTCTTCTATAGCTTAAAGAGGGGTAGTTAAAAGTTAGACAATAAATTATGATAACATTAGAGCTTATTATCTACAGCAAGTTAGTTCCTTGTGGGGCGGCGGGGGTTTGTTTTATATTTTAAAAACCTTGAACAATGAAAGCAGTTTAAAACTTCAGGATTATCGAAGTCGTGGTGAGGTTTGTGTTGAAAAAAATTAATCACTAGAGGGTAATTCAATCGATTACTGCTACACATCTTTCCACTGTATTTCACACACTGTATTTTTTAGAACCAAAACAGGGTGAAACAATGAGAACAAAACATTGAGAAGGCCTGCAATTTTAAAGTTTGATCTAAAGAAAAGAAGAAAAGTAAAGAAGAAGAAATACTCCTATTATGTATGTAATATGAACTGCTGTGCTGTGGCCTTAAATTAAAAAACAAAAGCCGATTTTGCATACTTGCCACTGTTTCAATTCCTCTGAGTTCTGGGTTATGTTTAGGGACCCATAGTTGATATTTAAACAACCAACTCCGCAAAATTCAAACGTGTAAACGCTCGAATCAGCAAGACTAGGAGGAAGACAATTCACAATTTCATTTTTTTCAACTACATACTTGATTTTATAACCTCGTATAAAAACGGAATAACAAATACTTCACTATCCAGGACATCATTTGCAAGCAACCTCCGGGCTCCACTCGCTCTGTTATCGCGTTTGGGACCTTGCTGAAAGATAATTTCAAGTTATGATTCTCGGTCAAGCTGTTTCACCTATTGTAGCGAATTTCATGAATAACCTAATCGATATACATATGTACCTGCAATCAGAACGGTATGCGTATATCTGTAAATCATCGAATACAGCTCTAGTTCTCAGTTTCAGTTGAGTCTATGGTTAGGGTTATAATCTCTCCCGAGATTTGATAGATTAGAATGATGTGCTTATGTTTTGCTGTTTAAGCAAATTAATACCGGCAATACCTAGCTTCATATCTTAGATCGTCGAACTGCCTGAGAAAAGGAGTATGGGCTGCCTATCATTAGCATCAAACAGAGAAGTCTAAAAACAGATTGATGCTTTTGAGAAACAAAGATTTTCAGTATATTATTTGAGTTTACCGTGGAGGAGCCGTAGCCAACTATCACACCATGGCTATAGAGGGGAGGTCCGTTCTAATTAAACTCAAGTTACAGTTCTTCAACTATGCTATGAGTTATCAGAGGGACGCGTTATCAAAAGCTTAACAGTTTTAAGTTCAAATGGAAATTGTAATAAGGCCTAAAATTATTGATTTCTCTCCGTATTTAGAAAAAAAAAAAACAAGTACAGTAAAAAAAATTGGATCTACTACAACACAGTGGACAGAAAATGTTGGCCATGTATTATGATCAACTAAACTGTAACTATAATCCTTACCGCAGTTGCCTCATTAGTTTCTGGACGACAGATATTGTCAACTTGCATGGAGATTTTTACATAATTATAGATACAAAACATAGCATGTTGTATGTGTATGATAACTTGATAAGGGTTCAAATTAATGTGTGAGAGGATGACGCTGCAGTTGGCAAAACGCGTGGCTTTTAATCAGATTCAGATGCCCCGAATTGCGTTACAAGATCAGACCGCCTCATTCTCTACCAGTAGGACTGGTCTCATGATTAATTATTACTGTTATGACCGACAGAGACAAACATTCCCGATAAAATTATGTCTTTGATCGCTAATCTAGGACGTAGCTGTGCTGTGTGGCCGGATAATTAGCTTAATTCTAACCAACTAGATTTTCGTTCTATAATTTCATATGCTTAGGAAAGCCAGAGATTCAAAAGACTGGGATTATATTATAGGATCAACTCCAAACACCCATAATTATTGTTGATAGAGAAACCTTATTTAAACACACACCTCTTCCCTAAAAGGGAAAGAAAGGCTAGTCAAAGATTGCCCCTGAAAGGAAATAATTTTCAAATTAGAAGTTTTAGAGGAAGTGTGACTGCAAACTTAATGATGTTATTGAATTTCCTAAACATAGAAAAACTGACAAAACAGAAATGTCTGAAATTATGGATGCTTATTAAATTTAGCGAAAGTAATTGTGTTAGCATTGCATAAAATGATGGTTTTAGGGAAGAGGTATGTGTTTAAATAAGGTTTCTCTATCAACAATAATTATGGGTGTTTGGAGTTGATCCTATAATATAATCCCCCTTTTGGTGGGGGGTTTTAGGGGGTTGGGGGTGGGAAGGGGGTAAAATTTGAACTACCTGAGCTACTGGTGCTTACTAAATGTCTGCTCTTTAATTTTTATTTTGTTTTTGTTTTTTGTTGTTGTTTTTTTTTAACTGGGAGGGGGCGGTACCATTGAACACCGCCAATGGCACCCGACAGCCAAACACACCTACATTAGAGTAGAAAAGGGCGTGTAACTTGTAATAATGTTGATCTTGTTATGATTGAGAGGAAGGTTCCGACTAAGAATGGTTCCGTTGCAAACAGTCATAGATCTACTCACTGTCCACAGCGATCCGTGCTTCAAAGACTCGCAGGATAACGACACACAGGCATCGCTAGTCAGGCAAGTCCAAGACGCGTCGTCTCAAAAGCTGCTTTACTTCGATCTGACTCTCTACGGTCTAGGGATCCCGTCATGCATTGTACTTGGAATGCTTTCCAGGTCACGTATTTTCTCCTGTAACATAATCCACTCTTTCACCCACTGCCTTTCTATCTTGTTTTTTAATTGATAGAATACATTCTTTGATTATTTTACGCCATATAGGGAAAGAGCAGGGGTACCAAGCTTCCCTCAACAACCTAAGACCCTGCAAAAGGTAATAATTTAGACTAAAACATTCGTATGCGTGTGGCAATTTTGATTTATTTTTTGTTCACAATAACGACAAAAAATCGATGGACATACTGAGCAAAAATCATTCGTTACTTTTTTTTCGTCTTTCTTTTCTCTTCTTCTTTGATTATTTTACGCCATATAAAAATTATGTTTTCCGAAACCCTTCACTGAGGAGGAGGTAGCTTTTTTTTCTAAACAATTACTTTTCGCTTAGGGTTTTAGTGCGAGTTTTTTTTTTTTTGTGAATTGTACATCTTTATTAAGCTGCTCCGAAGCTTCGCAGAAGGGAAAGTGGGTGTTTTTTTCAGGCAAGAGCCCAGATGCTAACGTTTGGTAGTTTGTTTAACGGGTAGCCACATTTCTTTGTTTTTCGAATAATGTAAAAGATCAAATATAGCTTGAAATGACGCTTTGTATCTGTTGTTTTTCATGCTTGACGATTCCGTATCGCCTAATAATAACATACCTAATTAAAGAAAAAAAAGTATTGTATATATGGAATGCTATTGTTTTATATGTGCGCCAATCTAACTCTGATCCAGCATAGAAAGCTTTTGTACATAATATTACATTATTGATCTTGTTCAATTTCGAATTCCATATAAATCTTATTGAAACCCCAATTCCATTTTCTTGGAAACTGCAGATCCATCAGCCGCAAACTGCAGCTGTTTATACCGTTATTTGGGTACAACGTCAAGACTGCAGGGATGGTGGCGCTCATTTACCTCGACGTTGATATCAATTGGTTTTATCTGCCCTTTGCTGTAGAGGGACTGTCTGGGAACGTGAGTGTCTCTTTCTTTGTTTCTTTCATTTTTTCTTCCTTCTAAAACTTGTTAGCTTTTTTCCTTCATCACATATACACCATTCCGCGATTGCCATTCAGTTCTGCTAACAAAATGGGTGTAAAATATTCAACTGCCTTTATAGATGAAGTAACAAAACATGAAATTGGATATATTTATATGCTCGTAAAAGCACCCAAAAATCGACAAATTATTCAATCAAAGATGTGTTGCTGTTGTGTTTTTTTTTTTGTTGTTGTTTGTTTTTGCATGTTTCTGCCAGTTCTTTGTATAAACTATTTTTAAGAAGTAAAACTCTTAATTTCCAGTTTGTGGGCGTCCTGCTTGGATTGTTCCTGTACACTTCTGACATTTCTGGCAGGAGCAGGAGTAGAACCACAGCGATGGTGATATTAGAGGGCGTGAGAGGGAGCACTTCAGCAGCACTAAACATTGCTGCCGGTGAATTGATTGAATACTCCGGCTTCGAGCTCCCTGCTTGGATCTCCATGGCATTCTCGGCTGCTGCGTATGTTGCCAAAATAAGTTGTCTTTGAGAGGGTGGAATGCAGTGTACCTAGACGTATTCTGTATCGTTACAGTAAAGATATTTCCACAATGTGTAAATGCAGGTTCATTCATCCATGGAGTGGCGTACCGGTGTGGGCTTTGGTAATCATGTCCCTCCACATCTCTATGTTCAGCAACAAGTCGATGCCTTTGCCTCATCCGATCGATATTCCATGCCGTGTTCAGATCTGTTCTCTCTGTTTGCGGCTCGCTCTCTTGTCGTTCATTTGTCCAGTTGCAATATGTTGTGGTTTAACGCGTGTTAGAGTCGGTATTAATCAACCCAAAAAGGGGGGAGGATACAAATGGCCAGAAACTAATTCTTTTGCGATGGGGCACGATTTATTGGAGAACCATCTGCCCTGCCCTGGCTTTCCGTTTTGTTTTTGTTTTGTTTTTTTTTGTTTTTTTAAAGATCATCATAAATATTTGAACCTTTGAAATGTATGGCAATATACCCCGTATATGCCCGTACGTCTTGGTTAAAAAAAAAACAAAAAAAAAAACAAAAAACAAACAAACAAACAAACAAACAAACAAACAAAAAATCATGCTCAAGGGGCGTGGATTGTAGCAAAAGATAGTGAAAATTAGACAGAACTGCGTAGTCTGTCAATGACCTCAAACTACGGAAACAATGTAGCCCTTACGTCTTGGCTACATATTATAATGTTATGTAAGCGTTGGCAAATTTTATTTGTTTTTTTTTATGTTGTTGTTTGGTTGTTTGTTGTGTGTGTGCTTTTGTGTATTTGTTAATTTATGTTGTTGTTTTTTTTTACCTTGCAGTGACACCATGGTTAAGATGGCCAATTTAGTCTGAAAATAAATGTACCATTATATAAAATATACAAAATATATTCATATATTTTGACTTTCTCAAGAGTTAAGTTATTTTCATTCGCCGCTATATATTCAATATCATTGATTTTTTCCTGTTTCCAACAGTCTCATGTTAATCCTCGCACTCCCTAAACGAAAGCCACAAACGGTGGCGCATGCGGCAAGTGACAAAAAGTCAAGCCTCCCGATCGATGGCGAGGATCGTGGATGCTGCAGAAAATACATCTCAGTGTTTCTATTTCCTGCTGGGACCTTCAGCGATCGGAATGTCAAGAAAATGTTCAGATCTGGTCTCATGGCTGCTTTTTTGTTGCTCGTCACATATTTGGGCATTAAAAAGGTGAGTGTTCATTACACCCAACGTCAACAACTAGGCTTTCTCATAAATGGGTTCAAAGACGAACCTCTAACAATTGCACGTGCTGCCAAATAAAAACTGCCATTTGATGACACCGCCCCCGCTGGAAGGGGAAAGCTGATCTGATCGACTTCGGACCTCCCTATAATAAGACACTATCAGTATCGCTTGAGACACCCCCCCCCACACACACACACACACTCACGCGCACAGTGAACGTAAAATAATGTCCATGCCCTTCCGGGTGGTTTTAGCTGGACTCAGGAAATTACTCGATCGAAGAAAATGAAGAAGACCCTACTAAATGCATTGAATTTGTAACTTTTTTGTAAGAGAGAATATACCTCCGATTTAACGCATCTGAACTTCCCTTCGGAGATCATACTCAGTGCATCAAATTTATAATTTCTTTTTGTAAGAGAGAATAACGTATTCTAGATTCCCAAGGACAGACACTGGTCTCAAGAAGACTTAAGAAATCTGATAAATACTTTGTGTGCTGACACCTACCGACAGAGCGGGGATAACTGAACTCTTCTTTTTGGCTGTCACATTATAATGACCGAAAAAAACCATAGGGAATTGATGTGCCACAGCATTTGCAGCTTTAACCATTTGGGTTGTATTTTTCGGTGCTACTTTTGCCATTTTCTGTTACAGTTTTACTACTTTCAAGCAAAACTTTCCACGGGGACATGTTTACTCTCAGGTCTCAAGGAAGATACTGCTATACTTTTTTTGTTTTTGTTTATCTTTCTTGAGATCTAGGAATAGGTGCTCCTAGAGTGGGTTATACGAGACTCCGACTCCGCTGTTCACATTGATACTGACGTTGGCTCAATAGGGAAAATACAACAGCCAGAGCGGGGCCCGCACCTGCGATCTTCCTACTAGAAATCTTGATCCGAGAAAGCGAAGTTCTCTCCTAGGAGTTAAATAGTTCCTTTAAAGCAACAGGACCCCAGACAGCATACTGGCCCACCAGTAGGGAAACTCGCGGCTGCTAGTGCGGGGCCCGAAACCCGGACCTTCTGGATAAGAAGCCGAGGCTCTAATTCCAGCGCTAGCTACCCCTCTCCTTCCCTCCCCCAACCCCCAGAAGCGACCCCTATATCCCCTCCTTTTTTCTTCTTTTTTTTAAATTTTTATTATAGGTGCAGTCGCTATACCTCATGAATGAGCCCATATGTTGGTCTTCGTCTTTGATTGGTTGGTTTTCATTTGCTGGTGACCTGAGCTCCAACCTCTTCACAATTTTTCTCGGCCCGCTTCTCATTCGATGTCTCCCAGGGATGATTGTCGGGGTGTTCGGCTTGCTCTCGTTCGCCGGGGGGTGTATATTCCTGGCCTTAGCCACCACGGGATATGAGCTTTTCTTCCGTGAGCAAGTATACACTAAAAATATAGGCTCCAAATGTTATATAATTTTATACATGAACATGTGTTGTTCAGATCTCAGTGCGAATAGTCCACATGCAGCATTATATTCGTATACTGCAATCCCAATGAAATCTTGACCAACTTTTGTATCTATTAAAAAAAAACGTTTGTACTATCAAAAAATTATAAAGAATGTTTTCTCTTAGTTAAAAAAGTAAACACCTGTATCTTTTTGAGGACTAAATACATCCTGATTTATTTTGAATTTATGTTGTTGCGCACATCACTTTGACATACACCATACGCCTATCTACTAGAATCCGGTATAAGATTAATATATTTGTTTCTTTAGAAGTAAACATACTTATTCGTCAATGTTTTTACGCAGCTGTTTAAAGAAAAAATGTTATGGCATTCCTTCGCCTTCTACATCATATTTCACGTGGACAACCCCTTAAATCATAGCAACCTATGGGAACGTCTGAACAGGCATTTTGTTATCGTGGAAGTAGAACTATGCAAAACAGAAGAGTGTTGGCCCCATCATTTTTAACGTTGGTTCTGAAGAAAAAAGTATATTGAGAATCAAGTTTAACATTCGAGTCTAAACAAGTTGTTTCATTTATTGTTTTTTTTTTTGTGTGTGTGTTTTTTTAACAGAGCCTGCAGTAGTAATCGCAACTCCTATACCGATGGGCATCATAAGAGGGGAGTTATCGCGCTTAGTTGGTGCTGAAGCCCAAGGTGAGTTGAGATTGTTGCTATAATTATAGAATGTATTGTCAGAAATGAGAGAGATCGAAAGAGGGAGGGAGAGAGAGAGNNNNAGAAGGGAAGAGGGGGGGGGGGGGGGGGAGGGAGGGAGGAATGGAAGAAAAAAGAAAAAGGGAAAGTAAACGTTTGACAGATCAAAACATAGTACAGTTTTTACCCATTGTGGCTGGTGTTGTTTTGCGTTGGTGTTTTTTTTTTTGCACTTCTAGTAAAAACTTTTGATGGAGTAAGAATGAGAGTGGTGATCGAAGCAAGGGATAAAAATTATTTAATAATTGTATCTTACGATTGGGCGTTGGTAAGTCATACATGTACATGTATTAATTAAACCATAGTTAGGACAGTACGAACATCAAAGAAAAAAGGAGAAAGGGTTGAGATTTCAATTACAAGATTGGTCAAATTCATAGTTAGCCTTTCCTAAGGCGGGTGTAATAATAAATGCATTCCTGTTTCATACAGGTACACTGTTTGCTACAATAGCTGTTATGGAGAGCTTTAGCTTTGCACTGGGCGCAGGCTTTCTTTACGTGTACAACGCAACGCTGGCCTTTTACAAGGGAACGGTAGCGCTTCTTGGAGCTAGCATGCTTGCCTTAGCTGCGTTTATACTGATGTAAGGTTTCAAGTTAGTCAATATTGGTACATTTGTAACTTTAATTAGACTTTCAGTTGCGTAACAATCTGAGATAGATACTGTGAACCATGGACAGTGAGTAATTAAGATGGGCATAGACGACAAAATCTCATATACTTTTTTTTTTAATTCAAATTCAATTAGCCCCGCCGACTCATGGAAAATAAATAAGTAAACATTGTAGCCAGCACCATCTCACTCTTCTGAAAATCATGTCATGCACAGAAACGTGGTTGCCAGACATTTTTTCGTGTTAAAAAAATCCCAAAATGAAACGTTCACAACTTTTAGCGTTTGTGAAATGACTTTGTTCTTTAATAATTTAATATAAAGAAAAAAAACTCTCTGATTGAAAAACAGTACGGTGTAATGAAATGTATGATTCAAATTTCTCTAAAGATGCATAACTCTCACATTAGAGATGTGAGAAATATAAGGCAATTAAGTTTTTCTCCTCTTTTAGCTATTTCCACAGAGTTTGGCTCAAGCACTACAGAGAATAGTATCAAACACGACCTACAGTCCCAACATAACAGGAGGATGGAATCTCTAAAAAATTATATTTGTATGATTATCACCATGGGGCTGTTCCGTGTTCTAAGCTGTTGGTACATTTTTTAAACTGCAAGTGTCGTCTAAGCAAGCTCCTTAACAGAAGACGGATAAGGTCAGAAATTGGAAGTCTTGGAGAAAAAGTCAGCAGTTCCCGATAGTGGACGAGGGGGGCGCAGTAGCCCTGTGGTAGAACACCCTGACTATGTCGCCCCCTACTGTTTGGGTTGGTGTTAGTTTAATGTGACCGACTGAGACAAGAGCCATGGTATCCCCGCACTGTCTCGTGAGTGGTAGTACATAAAATTGTCAGACGTCAGTCTTGAGACCCGTCTATTATATAGCCTATATAGTGTTGATGTTGGACGTTAAAAGAACTCAACTACAACTATAGAGGACGGAATTGAAAGAAAATGTTTCGGGCTGGTCACAACCTCTGGGTGTAGGACAAAACATGTACATGTAGTGGGTTAGATTTTTCGGCCAAGTTAACATCGATGGGAAGACCTCGTGGAACCTGGAGAGGAAAAATAAACTGTCCAGAAAAAGGAAAAAAGTGTCATAATCTACATACCGGAGCTATGGTGGTGATTTGTTCTCAAAATGTGCTCGGGCATTACATGAATTTTGATGCTACTGGTACTCCTCTGCAATTAAGAGGATAAATGTGTTGTTGTTTTTTTTTCTAAATGTCTGGAGCACAATGTATTCCCGTATGTATCAATTTGTAGTTCTACTTCTAGGTGTACTGTTCCTCTGGGCTAGAAATTGATAATGATGTGAATGTTAAATTTTATTAATTTGACCACTGTGTGATGTACTGCTATTGTTAATTTTATTATTCCCATAATGCATATACTGTATCTATATTCTGACAATAATGTTAAATAAGTACATAAAATAAAAGAAGATCAAAACTGTTTTCATTTTTTCTTGAAATTAACAATTATACTAGTAAGTGAATCAAAACAGGGCTTTCGTTATTTAGTAGGCACATCAGCGGCGTTGTCCAGTTAGTACAAGCAAACAATTCTGGTGTATAGATGTACTTTTTTCACCTTAATTAATTACATACAGGAAATCTGTTTCCTTGGCAGTGTGATTTTTCGTCGCGAATTAGAATGCTACCCAACCCCTAACTTTTTTTTTTTATTACCTAACGTTAATAAGTCAAATTTTATAATTTCCTTCTTGCAACCATAACTGTAAACATTGTTTATGGGTCAAGGGTTTAGAAAGAGTTTAACATCACATATACGCTGACCAACATGATTTTATTGTCCTATCCTTTGGAGAAGCGAGGGACTTTACTTTATCTTCATGATGATGTATTTAAAAAAAAAAGCCACGAATAACTCGTTTTTAAATTATATATCCTCCTTGGCTACACTGACGGAGCCACACCGGGTAGGCCTACATGTTAGCGGTGAAATAGTTTATTTGAAAGATAAAAAGCTGAAGTTATAAAATCTGCAAAAAATTTATTCTATCTTTATTGGTTCAAATAATATGAATATTGGAGGGGAAAGAATAAAAGAAGTGCGATTTTATGAGCATTGCTGGCAAAATAACGTGACTCCGTTGAGTGAAGAGAATAATAAAACAACACTAGCAGACTACAATCTCAAACTCCGCGTACTGAGAAAACGGGTGGGGGAGAGGGATAAAGAGAGAGAGAGAGAGAGAGAGAGAGAGAGAGAGAGAGAGAGAGAGGGAGAGAGAGAGCGAGAGGGGATGGAAATCTAAATAAGTTAAATGGGTTTACAGCGAGTCTTCCAAAAATTGAATTTGAGTAGCCTTGGTCTACACCAACGTCAGCCCTTCCACCATCGGGAGGGGGGGGGGGGGGGCACACTGTCGGGGG
>RQTK01000516.1:317216-351806 GCA_003991915.1 Elysia chlorotica
GCATTGTACTATAAGTTGATCTATTCATTTCCTCACCCTTTTTAGGTGCGTAGCTTTTGGGTAGCGGTTTGACTAGATGTATGTACATTTCTTCATCTTCTTATCTTTAACATTAATTTCTGTTCAAATTAAGTTATTGAATATTAGATCTAGATCTAGATTAGTAGGCCTAGCAGGTTTTGCTCACTGTAGACTAGGTTTTCATGTGCATTTTTTCAAATCAAAATTTGTTATATCTAAAAAATCTAAATACAATTCTAAAGAGGTACAATGTTATTTTTACTAGTATTCATTTTTATGGTGCATGCGTGCATAGATATATCACTAGTTTTACACAGTAACGTTGGGTGGTTGGCGTTGGTTGCCGACTACAGAGAGTTCTTACGCAAAGGTTTAGAAAACTCAGTTTTCAGCAACAAAAACCATAAACAGTCAAGGGATGTAAACACCACGTCGCCTGGAAGAGAGATTGCTCCTGCGAACAAAAATATTTACTGATCTAGATCTAGGTACTGAACAGTGAACATGGAAGATACGTAGACGCAGAAATTTAAAGACGGGCACTGTACATAACTAGATCTATTTGATCAAAGTAGATCTACGTATTAAAATTATATATTCGTTACTAATAAAGATCTACATCTAGATATGCCCTTGACCAAGCATATAAATAAAAAATAAATGTTATCCAGATGTAGAATTTCGATGCGCTCTGATACATTACAAGTCTATAGATCTAGATCTAGAATCTAGAGATCTAGATCTAACTCTCTAGATTTAGAATCTAGATTCTAGCCACTCTTAACGTTTATTGGTACAAACAAGGATTAAATGTAGATCTACAACTGGCACCAATCACGAGTTGTGATATTTTATCAATTTATTAAAACTTTGAAGAGTTTGTCTTTTAATTAATGAATAATACAAGCTGCAATCATCTTATGACAAGATAAAAACACTTTGGCAAAACATTTAGAGTCAGAAAAATTGTATCCCTTTTTGTTTATTTTTTCTCCAGGTTCACAGGGCCTACACAATTTTCAAGCAATGACTCATTGCAACAGAATTTTTTTTTTAATTTAAGCCTCTTTTCAATTCTTCAATGAAACCATAATCAGCACCAGTCAACAAGAGAAAAAACAGTCCTAGATATTGTTGAACAGATCTTAGCCCGAAATAAACAGCTCTTATAAATCCAAGATGGCTGCTGGGGGCCCTAGTAGTGGGTCCGGAACAGATAACCCTGTCAAAATCTTTGCCAATATTTTTATAGCTTTCATTGGAGCTGGTGTGCTTGGATTGCCCTACTCCTTTAAAGAGGTACTTGGTAACTTTTGCTTGAAATTTCAATAATTCACACTAATTTTGATATCAGTTTCTAATTTTCAAATAAAAAGTATTTAAACAAGTGTTTGCTGAAGTTTTGAACTTTTTTATTTGCCAAAGTTTCCTTGAAAACTATAAGAATGTACCCATTTTTCATCACCTTTACTGAATAGAAAAGCATACTCTTTAATGCGGACATGTGTATCTTGTACATGTATAGGCTACATCGGAAAAATGCTTTTTAAGCTAAATTATTAAAATTTGTCATCTCAGTAAGAACGAAGATTGTGAATTCATGTATTTATTTTAAAAAAGTGTTAAAATAGTATTGTCATCATGTGCATGTTTGTTTTCATGTTTTTTTACACCTGTACTTTTTTTTTTTTTTTTGTCTGTTCATCTATAACTGGGTTTGGGGGGAGGGGTGTGCCGGAGCAATGGTTGGGGCTTTTGACTACCTTTGTGGAGGTACTGAGTTTGGTCCTTGTTGTGAATTAATTTTTCTGGACCAACTTCTAGCAATACCATTTGCTTTGCGCAATCAGGACTTTAACACTTACTAAACTCTTGGTTCCCCAACACTCTGTCAAAGATCATGCAACAAACTTTTTACTTTGCTTCAACTGACTTTCAGGTCCCATGAGGCTCAATATCTATTACTTTGTTTTCAGGCAGGTATATTAGAAGGAGCTTTTATCATGGCCATGGTTGGGATCATTAGGTAAGTGGACCACTTTATTCACTGCCATTGCAGTTGAATGTTAATTTTTCGAATCCATAATTTCCTCTGCCAAGTGTACTTAATAAAGTTAATTTGATTTTCTTAAATTTGACTGAAGTTCAAAGATCTTATAATGTGATGTATGTGTATGTTTTTTTGGTGGTTCTTTTTTGCTTTTGTTTTTTTGTTTTTTTTTTTATTGGGGGGGAGGCCAGGGATGGAGCACTTACTTTTTTTCAGACCTTTAAATTTTTCGACAATTGTCGGAATCCCAACAATTTTGACTATCAAGACTTTTCTGTCCAAACTTCTGACAAAAAATTTTTACTGACGTATATCGTTTCAGATACCCATTTTAAATTTTATCGGGGCGTATTCAAAGTTATCTTTTATTTCTTACTCTGAGGCGGCACTTATTAGTGTGAATTAAAGACAAGGGGTGGGGTAATGCATAACTGCAGAGCTGCCAACCTGTACGCTTTTTCTCTTCAAATACACCAATGAGTTGTTCTATCGAAAAATGCGACTTTCCCGACAACCTTGATGTTTTTCACGCTAAACAGCTGCAATTTTTCTGTCAATCACGTAACCAAGCTAAAGAAGAACAGTAAAAGTTTTGAGCGCGAAAGAAAATGTAGGAACAGTTTAATTATTTTATCGATAAGCGATATATATTTCTCTTTTCTTTTTGCACTTGTCAATTTTTCTTGTATTTCAAAATAAAAACTATATAGCGGCAAGGCAATGCTGCTGCTGGTTGATTGCAAGTATTGCATAATCGAGCGCAGTAAGCGTGGAGAAAATCTGATGGGTATGAGAGAAGATGGGTTGTATGCAACCTCTCCAGCAACACCACAAGAGCGACAGGACCTCCTCAAAGATGAAGAGGAACTAGTCACTCGCATTAAGAACCCAAAGTTTGTCACTGTGAGTGTGCATATGTCATGTGTTTGGTTATTTGCAATACTAGAAAATTGTGAATCATACACAATGAGAAGATATATTTGTTACATTTTTAATTAAAATTTGAATTTAAGAAAAAAATTAATTTCACAAAGAAAAATGAAATTAGAAATAAATTAAAGCATATATATATTAAAAAAAAACAATTTAAGGTCATTGTTAATCTACATTGTATATTGATCCATGAATACAGTAGGATAATGTTGCAAGTACTCAGTTGATCTTTTTTGCTCAAGAGGAGCACTTTGCCCATGGCAATCATTTTTGTTAATGATCTTTGTTGGTTTCAATAGGCAGGCCTTGCTGCATTTGAGAGTTAGAAATATTAGCCTACAAAGAAAGATAAAGCTATTGAAGATGTATTCACAATATCATAGAAATATAGTAAGTGTGGTGACAAATTATGATTGGGGGTAATTGTTCTTAACCTGAACCAGAGACATTCACTTAAATATTGTGTATATATATATATATATTTGTATATTGAAAAAGGAAGGGCACATCTAGCAACATATGTTTAATTTATGTAGATTTATTATGAAAATGATAAGTGTCAGGATCTTTAAAAAAAGCAATAGTTTTTCAACTCTTTTAATCACATATTTGTAGGCAATAAATCCCATTAATAAGAGGATGGGTATAAAGTACCAAGTCTAATAGAATTTCTACTATAACATAAAAAAAAATAATTAAAAAAAAAAGATTTTTAAAGTCCTGATTCCTGAACTCCAATATTTATAGTTTTAGAAAAGGTAATAAATATCAACTACTGTTTCTGCAACAAATATTTGGGAAAAGGCAAAAAAGTTAGACATTTTAAAATCCTTTGTGTTAATTTATTCTTAAACTTCAGTTTTCTATTGTTTTATGGATGTTTTACAATTTTTAGAAAATATCTCGTCTAGCTTTTTATAAGGAGTGTTTTAAAATTTCACCTTTACAGACTCATGAAGTGAGAAAAGGAACCTTTTTCGTTTAGAAGTTCAAAACATGATCATTGAAACTTATTTATTACAGCCTGGGGATGACATGTCCTACGGTGATGTTGGTAAGTAAAAGTAAATATTGGTGACGATATACTGAGAACAAAAATAATAAGATAATCCATAGGAAGGTAACTTTGGATATAGCCTTAGAAATTCAAACAAAGAATAGTTGAGATGGTTCTCACTTTGAATTGTTCGAAAAGGAGAAATATGTAGGGATGAACTTTTTGCATACCCTTGTAGGCCTGCAATGTCTGTCATTTTCAAAAGTATTTTGCTCAGAATGTTTTTTTCCTGAAATTTTCACTGATATATAGCATAGTATTTTATATCATATCTTAAACTATAGAACATTCTTCCTCCAGGCTATGAGGCAATGGGATCAACGGGAAGAATTTTTGTTGATACTGCGGTTGTTGCTTCTCAAATTGGTATGCTTTTTAGCTTTGAAATTTAGTTTTGATTTACTTGAATCAAATACAGTGGAAACCTCATAATTCGAATTGCTTAGGATTTGATCTAAACTTTGAATGAATATGACTCGAATTACAGGAGGGGACATACCTGAACCACAAAAGTGTTAAATTGGTAGACAGTTTATTACCTTATGTCAAATACTGTGTTTATGATCGGTTCCTATAGTTTTCTTTCTATAGCAACCTTGTCCCAACCCCTTTTCTTTGGAAAGCATATCTTAGGCAGCAAAATGCATTGAATTCTGCTTGACAGATAGTGCTGTTGTAACGCCTTTGGTGGTGTGAGCTTCGAATTAAGAGAACCAAAGCAGAAAAACTTTGAAATATGAGTTATTTCTATAGAGCCAAAAAGAAAAAAAATAACTATTTCTCTTGCAAAATTTAGTTTATGAGAAATTTTAATTATCAGACTCCGTCGTTTTGTGAGGGTTTCACTGTAAGCTGTACAGTTTATATATCAGCACACACAAAATATTAATGATAATAAAACACTGTATGTCAACATGATTTAAAATAAAATATGGTTTGTTTAAATTTAAGATAATTTTGTTTGTCCTACTCACCTCCAGGCAGCAAAGTCTCATAAATAGTTTAGGAGAAATAAAAAAAAAACAAGTTGATGTTTGTTCTAAAGCAGTCTTGTTTATTTTTAAATTAATGTTCTGATTCTCTGTTATTGTTCATAAGTATTTAAAGGCAATTTTTCATATTTTTATATTGCTATATTGATTTGCTGTTATCAATTATTATTTCAAGTAAAGACACCTTTTTTTTCTTAACTTTTAAACCTTGGATCTTTTAGGTGGGCTTTTGCCTTTTTTCTATATAAAGTATTCTATACATTTTTCCATAGGTTTTTGCTGTGCCTATCTAATATTCATCTGCAAAAATCTTTCTGACTTTGTGCCAAGTGTTGGAATGTAAGAAGTTATTTTTTTTATTGTCTATTATCTTTTTTTTTTACTTCTACATTTAGAGTTAATATTAGGATGTCTGGCTCTTTATACTCCCACAGCCACTGCTAAATTAATTTGTGAATGTTGTACATTGTATAGAATCTCAATCAATTCTTTTGTGGTAGCTCAACAACTTTTTTTTTAGTTATAATTAATGGATTCAATCTACTGTTATATTTATTTACCTGTGTATTTTAATACCATTTCTTATCATAAAAATATACTTTATTTCACTGTGTGTTTCAACAAAACAGTCTTCATTCCTGACAATGACAGCCTTAATGTAGAGACCTAACATATCTGAAGAAATATGCTCTAGTTTTCATGACAGAAAATATTTTAACCCTCTGTCATTCACATAGATGGTAGATCTATTTATAAAGTGTATTCTGTAAATTGTAAGCTGTTTTATTGAAAGGGTGAAAGAGTTTCTTACTGAAATTAAAATATTTACATGAAGGATATCCCCTTGCAGTATTATTTCTTAATGTAAACCATATCTTTCAGGGTCCAGTGGCTTTTGATGATTCTTCCCCCGCTCACCCTGCTCACCTTGTTACGCAGTCTCAACAGTCTTGCTTTCACGAGGCAAGTAGAGTTTGAATCAAGTATATTATCAATTATCACATGAAGTTTGTAATCTTCCAAAAAACCCAAAATATGCATCTGAAATGTATCCTGCTTTTGTAAAAAAAGAAAAAAAAAAAGGTTTCATTTTGAAAAGATATGGACAATAAGAAGCAAGTAAAGTTATAAGACCCTGGCACAAAAAAAATCTGATATTTTTGTCATATGCCCTATTCTTTTGATTGAAGGAAAAGTTTCTATTCCCAAACTCCAAGAGATTGCATATCTTTTAATTTTACCTTGATTTTGTGCCCTAAATTGTATTGTTTTTTTTTTAACTAAATCAATACTATATTTGTAATTAGAATTACAAAAGTAAATTCTTATTAAAAAAAAAAAAGCTTCCTTTCTGTTTTAACTAGTAGAAAAATAAATTATCTTATGTGAAAGTATAGGTATATTTTATGAGCTTTTGGCGGTCAAAAGTATTTATTAAATTCATTTTTGGACTAAGAAACAAACATGGCAAGCCGCTGTCAGCGGCTCAGCAGAGTTAATCAGTTAATGAATATATTTTTTCTAATGACAACTTTAATTCAATTTTTCAGTCTCATGGCTCAATGCTCCAATCTGTTTGCTTTCGGTGTGGTGTTTTGGTTTGACTTTGAACATTTTCATGAAGTCAAGTAAGTTTGTATTTAGAATTGAAAACCAGCGCATTATCATTGTTATCATCTGTTGTGGTTTCAATATTGCATGCTTTTGAGAATTGTATTTTTTACATAAATCTCAATTTCAGTTTGGGTAAATGAGCCTCATTCAATGTATTAACATATCTCTTTTCTAGATTACAAAGTAAACTTGTGGGCTTTCATTTTGGGCAATATGTATTAATACATTGTATGTTTATATATTTTTGAAAAAATTGGTTATAAAAAATATTCTCTTGAGAAGATAGCCTTGGCAGTCTACGGAATGAGTTTTGCAGATATGTGTGCTTTTTTTGTTAGTTATATTCATATACATAAGTAGTCTCTTTTCTGTCATCCTTGTAAATTCTTCTGAATATTTTTGCTTTGTTTACACTCTATATCTTAAAGTAGGTTTAGCATCGATTTCTATATGTCAGATTTATTTTTGTTGTATTTTCTATTTTTAAAAGTCTCCTTTTTAGGTAATAAATTGGATCCAGATAACAACATGGTACAGTCAATATTGACTAAATCAATATCTAAGGGATATAAAACTCATAAATTAAGACATGGACTAGTAGGACAAGTTGGGTTGTTAACCTTCTTCCAAGATTTAGACTTGTGAATGTTTATCATTGCATGGCTGAATGGTAGAAATTTATTACTTGCTTTTGACTCTGTATATTTTCAGGGAAGGGTAATGGTTTGTTTACTACAACCACATAACGAATTCCTCCAATAATAACTTATAACATATACATGTACAGCATTAATAGCATTGTGCAGTGCTTGTTGATAAATTTGAGTGAAGTGAAAAAAATTGCTTTCAATCTTGTATAGCTGCTAACATTCAAGTGCATTTTTGCAATTTGTGAGGCAACTAGGGTAAATCGGGCACAAATCACCAATATAGGTTTTGAGCTGGAGCCCCCCAAACATTATAAAGTACTATATGTTGACCTTTTTCATTTTCAAAATAATTTAAATATCTCGTGTTCTAGAAATGATAGAGTTATAATTTGGCAACCTCTTAAAATGCGTTTAATGATTTTTTTTTTAACACACTATCAATAACTCTCAAATTTGCTACTTGTGCCTGATTTACCCTGGTTGCCTCACATTTGTTACCGATATTAATCCTATTATTCTTTGCTGACTCTTATTATTGAAAAAAATTTTTATCTGATTCACTAACAGAGGTTCTGGATCACTGTAAGATCATCACTCTCCTGTCAGGCTATTCTTTGTATGGTTTTCATTGGTTTTTCTGCAATGATATCACTGCTGTTTCAAAACACCCAAGCTCTCTTTCTGAAAGCTATTTGGCTCTGGAATCCACAGACACTATAATAGAGAACACAACACACATAGTTTTACCCACTATGACTTTCCTAACCTCTATTGATTTAAGCAGAATGTTTTCCCTATTTTCAAGGCAAGATCCTAATATGCACTCAGCATCGTTCAGAACAAAAACAACAAAATGCTCTGAAAGGAAATATACTTTTCCATGCTTTTAAGATTTGTATTTTTTACATATATGTCAATGTCACTTTTGTCAGTTTGGATAAATGGGCCTTAGTAAGCCTATTAACATGTCTCCTGAATAAAACATAAAGTAAGCTTATGAGCTTTCATTTGTGCAATATGTTTTGATACAGTGTACGTTTATTTCTCTGAAGAAAACGGTTATAAACATACTCTAGAGAAGTTAGCCTTGGCAGTCTACTGATTGAGTTTTGCAGATGATTATGTGTGCTTTTTTGTAAAATTTTCTTTACATACATAAGTAGTCTCTAGTTTTTCTACCATGCTTTCATGGCTGTTTCAAAACACATATTCTCTTTTTCTAAAAACTTTTGGCTTTGGAAACTACAGACACTATAATAGAGAACACCATGCACACATAGTTTTACTCACTAACTGTTCAATTTTCAATAGATTTACAGTGTAAAACAAAATGTGTCTTTATGCAGTTTTGTGTAAAGTTTGAGGGGCATTTCTTTTTTTCCTGAAAAACTCATTTCAATGTATGAAATTATTGTTAATCTGACTGTATGAGATTATTGTTATTCTGACTCTTAAGATTTCTGAGGATCTGTTTCTATTTCTCTCATGCCATTTCGCCATTTCTTGAAGATAACCCATTGAAAAATTTTGTTTTGCTATTGAATTGTTTTCAGTTTCTAGTTCTGTTTCTTGTTCTATTGTTTTTGAACTATGCAAATAACAATTTAACAAACAAAAAGAATAATATCATGAACACACAACTGAATTAATAAAAAAAAGATTAGTATGAATAATAGATTAAAATATATTTACTTAGAAACACTGCATAGTACTAATTTTGAGGTTTATACAGGCATGCATACTCAAAATAGCAGCAGCTTTCACCATTTTCTGATTTAGTTTTTTCTTTTTATATCTTCAGCAATACAAATCTGTGTAATCTGTGTTTTGACAATTTTACATTTCATGAATATTAGATAAGCTATCATATTTTAAAAAATTGTCAATAAAATCAAGATATAATCACATACATATACTATTTCCTATCAGTCACTCATGTCACTCACACTTAGGGCATAAATCAAACCCAAAGGCAGACATATGTGTTAAACACTCTTGTTAGGCTTTACACAACTTCAAAATGAAAAAAAACAAAAGCAACTGTGTTGCTCCGTTGTAGGTAAGGTATCCTCTTTTTTGTGGTGAGTGATTTTATCCAATTTTTTAATGAAAGTCTACTGCGTGTCGTCAACACAAATGGTTGGGCTTTAAATTAAAAACAAGGAAGTTACACGTTATCTGAAAATCTTTCTTAGTATCTGCTAGTTTACAAAACTGCTAAATGTATATCCTCCAAATTATGAGATAACTATGCTGGATAGGTTGGTACGGGAAAGTTGTGATTTTGTAAACGGCCTTTCCCTTTAATTATAATTATTCCTTATTTCTGCTCGTTACCCCCCTTCCTCCCCTTATTGGCGAAGGTCCATTCATCTTAGTGAACTTGTTTATAATAATACTCTGATTATATTACTTATTCAATTCCCCCCCCCCCCCCCCCCCCCCCCCAGCACCCCTAGCATTACTTTGAGTTTGAAATTAAATATAATTATTTGAAATGATTTTTTAATTATTAAATTGGTTTCCTCTGGAAGATGAAAATACGTTACAACTTTTGATTTTGAAATTGGGAGACTATAAACATGAAGTTGGTTAGTGTGTTGTTGTTTTATTTTTGGGTTGGTTTTTTTTTCTCTCACCCTGACCCAAATTTTCGAAAAAACATTGATGCTGGGAACAATTGCACTGAACACAACATTATGAACTGTTTGCATTATTTAAATTTCTTTGTACTTTTCATTGTTTAAAGAATAACAGATAATCACTAGATTTTTGACTCAACATTGATGAAATGTTATGATTAAAAAACTTTTCTTCAAGTTCAACCAAATAGTAATTATATTTTTTCATTAACTAGTTTTAAACAATCATTCAAAACATATAGGAGTCACGGGGAGCACATATTTTAATAAATGCTATATAGCATTCTCACACTTTTATATTTATTTTAGATTTTAAACTCTTATCTATTTGCGATGATTGTTCCATAAAATAAGCTTTTATTTTGAACACAAGTATAAGAAATTGAAATGTCTAATTATATTTAATTTTACTTTTGTCAAATGTGTTATAATGAGCAATAATTTAACAAAAAGTCATCCGTTTTTATCTTCTTTAGATTACACCCCAGGGAAGTATCTCTTGAGAACCTTCCGTTTTTCTTTGTCATTGCTATCTACTGTTACGAGGTAATCTTTAGATACTGAGAATATATTTAGTCTTGATATGTAATTGAACTGTAAAAATATTTACAACCTGCAGTCATTTTTTTTCCAAAATTTTTTAAACGATTGTAAGACCAACAAAATCAATTTGATTGTAAAAGAAATAAAATTTAAGGATCTTGAAAATGTATTTTTAAGTAAATATACTAAAGAAAAATCTGCACTCTCTTTTAAAAATTGTGACCAACAGTATCAATATATTCAACCAGCCAAAGCTAAGATTAAAAAGGTTTGAGAGCAATAACAATATTGCAAAAGATTTTTATTTATGCTTTTTTTATAAACAGGTTTACGGCAGAAATCCACAACATAGAAAAAAACATGTATTTTATTTACCAAAGTGCCTTTTTTTTCTTTTAGTTCTGTGTACATTGCCAAGTCCAGAATTATTAAACTTTGTGGCAATATAAATTGTTGCGCTTATTTAGAAATAGAATTTTGATTACAATAGAAATATCTTTTCGTGTCAGCTCATGAAATGGTCATTAGTTATGATTTTTTTTTTTTTAGTATGGCTTAAGTGACTTTTATTTCTATTTTTCATACTATTTGTTTATTCTGATAAGGGAGCCGGACTGGTTTTATCCCTGGAGTCCTCTCTAGCTAAAGGAATTCGCCACAAATTCACAAAGTATGTATTTGATTGTGTACACCCCAGGTATTTTCTCTGATGTATCAAATAAAGTATGGAGACGCACAGTTGTACTTACCCACAGGTTAAGTAAGAAATAGTGTTATCCCTGATTTGTCTCTGTGTAGCAGAAATTATAACTGTCTGATTTCATTGTTTGGACCTGACAGCTAGGAAGCCCATTACTGACTACGGTTGATCATAATCTTTCTGATATTCAGTAACAAGATTTGTTTTTATTTTGGCTTGAAGGGATTATTTGAAACTTCAATTAGTTGGGGTTTTTTTTGTTTGTTTGTTGTTGTTTTTTTGTAATTAACAAGTTACTGTTTATTCTTACATATTTGTGTATAACTTGATAGATAGATGTGTAACAGAATGAGTATAGAAAACTTTTTAATAGAGTAGCTCTAAAGAATTTGATACTTTGCGTAAGCTGCTCCCAATAATCTAATGAGTAATGTCAAAATGTCACAGGGTTTAAAAATAAACTATAAGCTTATGATCTTTTTTTTTTTCATCCAGATATTTTGTCAGTACTCTTATTGTAGTGACATCTTTGTACATAACTTTTGGAGCATGTGGATATTTGGTGAGTAGACAACTTATTATTTCCATGGTTGTTGATCCAGTGCACAATTGCTATGTCGTCTTATTTCTGTCTTTAAGTATATTTATCATTTGTTTTGTGTGTGTGTGTGTGTATTTCTTCTCACCTTATCCTATAGATTAAGGTTTGTGATAATGTTTAGTGGGTGGGGAAAAATTAGATAGAATGTTAAGAAGATGAAGAAAATGTTAACACATAGAGTGAAAAGGAATTTACAGTGGAGGTATAATTATAAATCAAGAAGACAAGGGTAAAAAGTAGTGTTGTGCTGTGAAAGACATGGAAATAAGAGGTATGAGAAAATTTGCTGGCTCTTTCTTTATTAGTAATTATCATGTGTGAATTGCTGTACGTAAGTATGGTTTTACATCACCCTTAAAATTTTTACTTCTGTGTCTGTTGCCGATATTTTAAACATCTTTATTTTCCTTTTGTTTTAGTCTTTTGGTCCTGAAACCGACCAGATTATCACTCTTAACTTACCCAAAGGTAGGTTATGAGTTGCATCATCAACATAGAGTTTTAAAAAATCTAGTTTTATGTTACTCTTCTTGTTTTACTCAGTTTCGCTGGATTTTTCTTTTTAATTTTTTTTTAGAATTGCATTTAAGTCCATGGACATTTTTTTAAATCAATTTTTCTTATTTGTAGACAGTTTCAAACAATTGATATGGTACTAATTGGTTGAATAGTTATTTTGTAATTCAAATTTATGATTGTGAAATATTTGTGAGATTAGACCAGCAATCAATTTTTTTTCATGAGCCACAAAATTTGATTAGATTTAGAGTAATGTGTGGATTTCGTTATATCTGATTTGGGTTAGTTATGTATATAAATAAAGAAATATATTTGTTTGATCCTTGTATGTTTTTTTTTTCTTTCTATAGCTAAACACAACAATAGAGATTGTTTGAGTGTTAATCCTCATTGACTTTGTTTGGTTTGTTTAAGTGTAACAGATAATAGACAGTCATCAAAATAAAAAAGAAATACCTATATTTATTTCCTTGTTTAACACATTCCTTCTTATCACTCTTTCCTTCACAGGCACTGGACTAGATTTTAGTCTCGTAGTTAAGTCATGCTTATGTGTTGCTCTCTTCTGCACTTATCCAGGTATGTTATTTAATTTCACATATAATTTAGTTTACTTCTTTCAATTGATTATACATTTTTTTTTTTGACGATTTTTCTTTTAAACATGCAAGGCACTATTTTCTTATAAAAGCTATAGAAAATGAGTAATTAGAAACAAGATTTATAGTTGAATCAAATTTATTGTTAAGAAATGGTAACTTAATATCTTTCTCCTGCCAAAGTAATATAATCGGCTGATGCTTGCACATGTTTAGAGGTACGTATAATGTCAACAGAAATGAAAGAACTATAAAATCGTATAAATCTGTCAATTTCAAAATTTTATAATTGGCTTATGAGTACAGTGGTCCCCGCTAAGAACCCTCTCGGAAAACAAGAAAAGCGGGTTCTTAGAAAGAGCAGATTCTAATGGGAGGAGAAGAAAATCAGCCTGGGTCTGCAACAAGCGATCAGTCCTTAAAGAATAGTTATTTCATATGAAATTTTACATTCATAGGTTGCCTGAGTTGTTTTCATTTTATATTTTGTAAGTTATAACTGTGGGCACCCAGTGAGCTATTCAGGGAGCATTAAAAAATTTTGATAAAGGCGCTCATACCAGTCTTCATAATGCATTGAGTTGTAAAGACACTTAGCATTTGATAAGAGAAAACTATCTCAGAGGGGGGTAATAATTCTACCCACACCGACCCGATAACTTTCTACAGATCTGTTCACACCCCCTTACCATCTTAGATAACTGTAGAAACTGTCAACGATTCGGTTAACACGTAAGGGGCTGAAGACGAGCTTACTCAACGATAAATCCTATGTAGAAAGGACAGGAGACGAGAATTCTTGCAAACCATAGTCTATTTGTTATTCTAATTCTAGTTTGTTTTTTTATCCGATCCAAGCAAAGCAATTTCCTTTGGTTTGAGGATTCATTTTTAACTTGAATGGCGGTTATTTGCCGAAACTGAAAATTTTTGAAGACACAAAGATTATCAGCGAATGAAGCGCTCCGTGACATCCTCATGGATGCAGACAGTGCTGAATGGTCTAGTGATTCAGAATAAGATCTAGATAACAGTGGTAACGATCCAGATTATCTTTCATCTGGAGATCAGGAATCTGAACTGAGCTGTGAAAAAATCAAAGGGGAGCTGGGTTTGTGAGCGGATAGTTCTAAGAGGGAGACCACTGTATTACTTACTTTTTTTTTATTCTAGTTGTATTAAATTTGTGTGTGTGTGTGTGTAATTTTAACCAAATTGGTGTTTCTTTGGGGATTTTACGTGTGCCATTTTTTTGTCTCCAAAATATTTTATGAAGATTTCTAGGAATATTGCTGTTTTTTTTTCCTTGCATATTTTTAAAATGATTATCAAACACTTGCTGCAGCTCAACATCCTACACGACAGATTTTAAAGAATATCAACCAGGTCATTAAGAAAGGCCAACTATATCAAACATCTTATAATTTAAAAGTTGCACAAAATTTTTTTAGGTCAAATTTTAATTACTACAAAGCAGCAACAGTCCATTTTTGTTCAACAAGCGAAAGTATTGGAAATTCGACCTCATTCAATTGATATGCTCTATGAAAAATAGGAGGGTGGGGGGGGGTGGTAATATTTCCATTTTTTGTCTGTTCTTTTAATTGTTGTCAACATAAAGACAATACTGATCAGATGAGTGGATAAATCAACTTGATAGATTTCTTTTTTTTAAATCATTTTGAAATGATAAATTTTGACTGGCTTTCACTCACTCAAATGACATTTTCTCACTCTCCAGTCATGATGTTTCCAGTGATGAAAATATTAGAACGCTATTTTATTCCCGATGCCCACAAGTCTTTCTGGAAAGGCGTGAGTACCTCATAGAGCTTTAAAAAATTGGATATCATTTTTATGTACAAACATGTAAGCCTCAGTCATTGAAACTAAATTGTGCACTTTGATGATTCAACCAAGAAACATTCAAATGTTTCATATAACCCATGTGCGTTAAGAGTTTGACTTTTGATTTTAAATTTTGGATACAATTTATTCATGATACAAATTAAACTGCCTTATTCATATTCAAAAGTAAATTATTATTATTATTATTAATAATAATAATATATTTTTCATGAAGATCTAACTTACTAAGCTGTGTTGTTTGAATTTGTTGCCCTGCATTGCAATATGCTAATTGGATTTCACATGAGTTTCACCTGAGTTTAAGATTGGTTGGCTACTGGTGGTCGAAAAATACTCAAATGCAACAGATGTCAACGACTTTAAGTTGGACATATTCATCTATCTTATCTAAGTTAGTTATATGTTCCAAATAAAGGCCTTTCAAAATATTGGAGGAAAGAAAGAATAGTTATTGATGGATTGTCCTTTATGTCATCATTGAAAGTCTCTCATGTCCCAAGCCTATCGTTTCAAAAGAGAGCTTTTTTGCTGTAACACTTTCTAAAGATCTAGTATAATTACATTATGAATATGAGACAGGTTTGACCAATCGAAATAGACAGACGATTTGAAAATGTACGAAACATGTATGTGAACAGTAAATGTCAGCTTTTATTTCAATTGCACCCAAGCTCTTTGAAATGGCCCTTAAAATGTATTTGATTTTTTCATTTTATAAACTTTTTTGCTTACTAAACATGGCTTCAGATACATGTGCCTTGAAAAATGTTCAGCTTATTTATGGTAACACCATTTTCATTGTAAGAAATATCTTTAAGTAAGCTGCGAAATGAAAATCTTCATGCATGCACAAAAGGAGATGAAATAAAACAGAAATTTACAATATTCTGAAACTGTTTTTCATCTCCCTCTTTCTTTTAATGCCTGTTATTATTACCACACCACAGAATATTCTTCGTGGCCTGGTTGTGCTTCTGACAGGTATGGTGGTCATTGTTATCCCAAACTTTGCTGACCTCATGGCTCTGGTGGGTGCCACCTGCTGCACCTTCCTTGCATTCGTGATGCCTGGTCTTTTCCACATGAAGCTGTTCCAGGGGTCAGTATTGAGCATTGCACTGATTAAGCCTCGTATATCAGTGGAGAAAGGCAGTTACTTTGCCAGTAATGTTCATGAAATGACACTTTAAAAAAAAATTTTTGTTAAGTCATATATTTTGAACCAATAAAGACTTATAATAAAAAATGTTGCTGTCTACACACACTGCTTACTTGCACGCGATGTGGCTTTGTTGAGTTAGGGAAGAAATATAAGAAGGTTTAGCCAACTTTGCAGAATCTTAATCTATTGATAGATCCGCTACAAGCTCACTGTCTTGTAAATACCAATGAGTAATATTTATAAATTTCTGCTAAGCTGTGAACCTCTAAGAATACGTTGCCTGGTGCTACTTAATTAACCTGGTGTGTTGATTGATTAGATATATTTTGAAGATTTGAAACAAAAGATGTATCCATTTTTCAAAAGTATTTCCAAAAGAATCGGAGGCAAAGGAAAAGTTTTGTTTTGAAAAACACATCTGACCTGCATGACAAGTATTTTTCACTTTTTCTTGAGTTTTATGTTGACATCTTTCTTTATCATGTCAAGTTTAAGAGTTTTGTTATTTAAATTTTATAAGTGCAAAATGATCATATCTCAAAACAAATATGTTCTTGACAAAAGAAGCAAGATTTATAGTTGTTCAACATGAAACTGACACCAAGGTTTTTTGTTGTTTTTTAAAATAGTCCAAATAAAATCTTCATGCATGCTTATTGTGTGATTCATTTCTCTTCAAACAGACACCTTACAAGGAGGCAGAAATGTTTTGATTGGACACTCATAGTTCTTGGTCTTATAGGGTATGTCTGTATTTCTATTATTTTTTTCTTCTGAGTTTTCATGTAAGTTTTACCTTTCTCATTTACTTGTATTACAGATACAATTGTTTTTTAGTTTATTGTTTTTGTTTGTTTTGTTTTGTTTTGTTTTTAGCTAAATTTGTGGTCTTCTCCTTTTTATTTCTCCAATAAAGGATGCCACAACCATATGCTTAGCCATCTCTCTGTTTATATTTAAATTCTGATTCAATTTTAGTCACATGCAGTTGGAACATTTTCAATTGCTGCCGTGGGCTTAAAGTGTGGAATCCCTTTTAAAAGTTTTGACGATGCTGTACTTGATGCTGTACTTGATGCTTTATCAAATAAATGCACTTGTAAAATTATGTTTTTCTTGTTTTTTTAACTGAAAAATATCTGTTTCGGTCTCTAAATACACATTTCGTATTCATATTCGTATTTATTAAGATGCAAGAGGCTTTGTAGTTTCTTGTTTGATATTTGGAAGGTTGGGGTATTTATTAATGTATACTGTATAGAGAGAGCTAGATGAATACATTTTATCAGGAAATCTTTTTCTTGTGTTTTTCAGACATTTACAAGGGTACTCTCATCTTTTCTTTAATTCTGAATTTATTATTTTTCTGCAGCACTGTCCTAGGTCTATTGGATGCGATGGGCCGAATTAGCGAGCCTGTGATTTCAGATGTGACATATGTGACTGATGTGACAGATACACCTTTGGACACACTTGTGGCCAACGTGACCTCCGCCTCTGCTGTAGGTGTTGGTCTGTCTAGCAGGCTGAAAACTGGGCCTATCTCTAAGCTCAAATCACAGGTGCCTCTTGAAAAGAGTGAAGTGTTTAATGTAACAGACTCTATAGCTCAAGTCACCACGGCAAGAAGGGTCACAAATATACTGAAAACACCAAGAGGTGGAGGATGAATAGGGGGCAGGCCCAACATTTCATGTTTATTCATAGGTTTTAGTTGTGCCTACATTTGTGATAAAAACATCAGTATTTAAGATACATCTCTCAGGAGCAGCTTGTATCTTGCATGTTGTCGAACCAATCTGCCTCCTTTTTTCCTAACACATTTATGTGTGTAGCAAAAAGGTTATGTTCTCTGTACATTTTCTCAGCGTTCAAGCTGATTTAATTACTAACATCGTATTGGATAGAAAATGTGTTGTCAATATTTAATGCTTGAACTTTTCCTGAAGCCAAACAAGGAAAAGTGTATTATTATGTTGAAGAAATATAAACATTTTTCACTTATGTTAATTACAACGAAACATACTGCAAGTAGTGCAATTATTTCAGTAAATATTTTCTTTTCCAATCATGATGAAGTATTTATGTTGATATCCCTCACTCTGTATATGACTATCTATAATTACAATGATTATGGTGTCAACTAGAGTTTGTACAACCTTTTGAATAATTATGGACATGTGGTGAAGCAAAGTTAAAATTTCTACTATTTTTTTCTTATTTGTGTTCGTTTGAGGACCTGAAATAATCACTGATCTCATATTCATTATTACCTTAAAAAAAGAAAAGGGTCGAATATTTATTATACATGAGTCTGCCAGTGTTAAAGATTAATAAACATGTCTCCAATAGAAAATAAATACAGATATTGAACATAAAATGTTGAAATATGTTGAGAGAAAAATTAAGGGGCAAAAAAAACCCCAAAAAGCTGCAACATCTACACATACACACATGTAAATGTAATAAGTGAATGGAGAAATGCTTATCCTTTCGGTTTGGGTTTTTTTGCTGAATAGCAATGTAAATATAAACATAACATACATGAACTTTTTCAAAGAGATGAATGTCTATGTACCGGTTTTAATATTCTTTTTGTCTGAACTTATGAGAACAAGAACTTTTGCCCTCCTTATTCAGTCCTCTTTAAGCTTGTGCCATGGTACTTTCTTTTTTTAATTTTACCTCTCTTTGATTCTAACATATGCTATAGGCATATTGCCCTACATATCAATCTAAATATTTATTATTTAAAGAACCAATATCACATATAGACAAATGTTTTATTGTTTATCTGTAGAGGATAAAAGAATCCACAAAACTGGCAGGAGATTTATCTCCAGAGCCACATATCTCATCTCCAGTTTGATAATAAATGGTTCATTAAGAACGCTGCTAATGAACACGTTGGCTTCAATTTAGAGACACTTACAAAAGGAATTTTTGACAAGAAATCATTTATCATATGGGGGACAAGGGGGGGGGGTGCAAAACATCACAGTCTATTCGTTAAAACCAATCCCTGTAAAATTGTAATCTTTTTTTTTTCAATTTGAGTTTTTGGTCTTTTTTTAATATTTATTTACTTTGACTGTATTTATTATTTGTATTGGTATGTAGTAGTATATCTTACAGTGCACGTGCAAAAAGATGTGAGATTTATAAGTCTATTTATCCTTATTAATTTGCAATGTCTTTTCAGTAGAGGACACTTGCAAATGCTCTTTAATAAGAGTCTCATTCTTTAGTTCTGATTTCTTTGCCACTTTGTTTGATCTTTTATAAATGTTATCATAGATCAATAATATTATTTACAAATTGCCATATTATTTAATCAACATTTTGAGGGAAGGACCGTTTCAGAAGAGTATCAATGCTAGTTCTATTAATGTGTTCATCTCCCAATGAAGAATGTAATCAAAATTTGCAGTAGTGGTTTCTCAATGTTTGCGACAACTGTCAGCATCAGCGTATGTTTATGTGTTCCCATTTTTTTTAGATAACATTTACAATGAATATCAATCATAGCAACTGCAAGCCTAGCCAATTTTGTTTATTGAATTCAATGTTTATATAGACTATATATTCTATAATTCTTATATTCGTGTGTGTATATTATTTAAGTCAATATTCAAGTTGATGTGGCTTAAACTAAGTAGTACAACATAGCTTCAACATAAATCATTAAATATAGTTATCTTTCCAATGATGCCAGTAACTATCACAGCAAGTTCTAATGCTAAAAATTTGTTTACAAGAATGAAGTCTCATCTTTAAGTAATTATGTTTATTACTTGGAAGGGCTTTTGTTGCTTTTATATTTGAGCTTTATAGTCTGTTATGCCTTAGAGAAATATTGGATATATAAGAGTTTAAAATAGATTATTAAAAATTAGTCCCAAATTATTGCTTTTAAATAACATATATTTGTCTATAACTCTGAGCAGAATCCAGATAAATATTCATTAAATCCAAACATATGAAAAGTACAATTTAAATCTCGCACCAAATAAACTTGGTTAGAAGACAGTTTAAGTTTCTGTAGGTTTGAAATCAATGCCAACCTGTTAAACAAATGTGTCCAGCAGATCATAGTACCATTGTGGACACGCCCATCACACATGTCTATCACATTTTTTATTTATTTACATTTTACATGCCTCAGCCAATTGTATTACTCTATTAGAGAGAATTAGGTATTCCCCTTCCAGTTGGTGGCTGCCCTTTGACAATAACTACCAATTAAAATCTTTAGTCTGGTCTTAGTTCAATAACTGGCATGGGTATTTACATAGTGGATCCTGTTACCTAGTCTCAGCTCTAACTTAAACATAGCTTTACTCATGCAAATTATATATTATTGTAATAAGAAAGCTAAGCATGTATGGTGATATTAGATTTTTGAGATAATAATTATTCTGTTCTCGCAGTATAAATGTTACTTTTTCCATAATTTCATGGTAACTGTTAGTGTTACAAAAGTATACATGTACGGGTCAATTATGTACAAAGTAATTTTTTGGATTCAATTTCTGACATTGCCCTCCAACTGCCTTCCAACTCGTTGTTGATTCAATCAGCATAAGTTTATGGTGTTAATATATATTTTAAAATATTTTATATGTTTTTTATAGGGACTTCCACTAAAATAACTCAAATATTTTTTTTTAATGAAGTGTATTTGTGACCCCTAAAGTACTCGTTATTATGCTTGTGAGTAAAATAAGAGCTTAAAGTTGCAATGCTAAATTGATATGGGCTACATCTTATGATTTATTGTAGATAAAAATGGAGAGCCTGGCTCTTCTCGGGGTAAAACAGTTAACATAGTGTAATGGTGCTGAAGAATTAAAATTTTAAAGTGTTATCAGTGTTACATCTACTTTGCATTGAAACAAAAGAGGACATGTTATGTATTGAAAAATGAGGTAAAACTAAAAGCCTACTTTAGAATATTGAATTTTCTGTTACATTACTTAGAATTATAAAACTGGTATTATGAGTAGTATTTGTCATGCTCGTGGAACAAAAGGAGTGTGCTTTGAGGTAAATGTAAATTAATGGTGCAGCAAATAGATAGCAAAAATGTTTTAATTTATTCTAGGTTTACTCTTTTTACGATTCCAGAGATGTGATTTAAATTTAATTGTAATTCAATTATTTCTTTTAATTTGTATTGTATGTACTAGAGTAGTTTTTAAATTAGTTCTAGGCAAGACCAAATAGGGGAGTATTTAAAATTGTTGACATTTTTCAGAGTGTGAATAAATCAAAGATTCATGGCATGTGCAACTAGATGACTTAGATTTTCAACAATAGCCATTTTAAAATGATACGATGTTTTTATTTTTTTCCCTCTTATATCTGTGAAGAGTGCAAAATTCTATGACCACCTTACAAAAAAAAAATACGCCTTTCAATGTTGCCCCTCTGATAGCATGGCATATTTCGCCACATTTTATGCTGTATTTACATGACAAAAGGTACATGTATTTACTTAACAATGTAGGTTACTGCTTGTATATAATACAGCTGCATTGAAAAGAAATTTTTGTTTTATTTGTTCTATATATCAATTACTGCTAATTATCAGTATAAAATCATGAATCTATAATCTATCAATTGTTTTGCTTATTACATCAGGTGATTTGTAAATACGTAAAGAAATATTAAATTTTAATATAAAACAGGTTGTTTGCGGTGAACAGTTCTCTTTTAAATTTAGTGGGAAGTACATTATATATTACCAATGATTATTACATATTACTCAACATTATAAAATACTTATGCATCGGGAATTAGGCTGAGAATACAATTATTAAATTTTTTCTGACATCACTGTCATTTCTCTTGATATACAGGCAACTATCCTTTTTGTATACTTGCTTTTCTATTCGGAAACAGAAGATGCTATTAAGCTGAAATGTTAGGCTTTCATGTCTCTGTTCATGAACTTATATGATTCGGAAAGTGTTTCGGTCACTCTGTCTCTGTGATTATGTAACAAGATGGTGTCTTTTGAATACAAAAAGAAAGTCTTCGGCAAAATTGAAATGAATGATAACCCTTTAAATCTAATTGATTATCTTGTATTGTTCATTGTTGGAAATTAGAATGTTGTGGATTTACAAAGTACTAGTTTGTGTATGTTTACCTTTTAATATTGATATTTCCCATCATTGTGTCATATTATATATGAAGGTTTAAGATGATGGTGTAATACTCAATGGGAGAGATATAACCCGTTCACTGGGTAAAGATCTCTGGCTGTTTCAATATCCCACCTGACATGGTTGTCGGTAGGCAGTCACACATGGCTCCAAACTCTTTTCTTGCCTCTGTCGCTCTAGTCACTCTGTGAGTTACAATCCTACTAGACAGACATGCATTTTAAGGGCATATTGTAGTCCCTTTTATCATTTTTTACTAAGTAGAACTCTTCAATACATGTTCCTGTTTTTGTAGTTGTTGTAGAGGTATATAAGAATTATTTCTTTTTGCTTGAGTATAACGTGAAGTTTATGATAGCCATTTTAAGATTTGATAAAAACAATAGGTGAAAGTACCTTCCCATCTAAGCTATAGGAAATGCAAAAAAGCCAACAAAGAAACTCTAGTATAACAAATGACCATAGACATGGAATGCCATCTTTCGATGTCAAAATCTTGTAGGAGAAGTTTTATTTTGGTTTGTATTTTGTATTTCTATGTGCATGAAATGATTGAACAATAAGTCTATGTAGTTCTACTGCACCTTGTCTCATTTTGTGACAAAGAAGCGTAATGGAGGTTCTGATTCAATTATTTTTAACCCATGCTCAATCTATTTCACTATTTATTGTAATGACATATCTATACACAGTCATATTTTGTTGACTCGTATGTATTTTATTTCTCTATACACTATATTACCATACCGAAAAATATACATAATTGTAATTATTAACTAATTAACACTAAGTGTTTTTCTAATGTAGAAATAGAATTATAATAAATAATTCAAAGTTGGGGAATATAATTTTACTTGTGTTTGTTGTTTTTTTTTTGTTTTTTTTTGCTTTTTCTTTCGGTACTTACGTATTGAAAGCTTAGAGATTGGTTTTGATTTATGTATGTCTCACTTCTTTAACTTCGATAGTAACTGAAGAGGGTGAACTATTAGATTTTAAAGAGGAAGGCAGAAAACTTTCCTAGACATCTTGTGGTAAGCATTATTAATTTAATTCCATGTTCAATGCGTCTTAGGATTAATGAAATATCCTATATGGCTACGGGAGCTAATATCTTACAACCAGAATTATGATCAAACCCCAAACATTGCAATAAGAATTTGGACGCATAGATCACCACGACATCTATCGTAAGAGGTAACGAGGATTGTAATTATCATTCACCGATGCAGTGCCGTTGGTGGAATGGGTACAATGCTGGAATGTATTCCCTGCGTGGGCGAATTTTTTTTCTTCTTGGCCCCATTTGTCAATCCAGCACGTAATGGGTAGATGAGGCTCTGGAGTCCCGGCGAAAATAAAATGCAATGAGTTTTAGCCATAAATGTAATACGTATTCTCTCTCTCTCTCTCTCTCTCTCTCTCTCTCTCTCTCTCTCTCTCTCTCTCTCTCTCTCTCTCTCTCTCTCTCTCTCTCTCTCTCTATCTCTCTCTCTCTCTCTCTCTCTCTCTCTCACTCTATCTATCTTTCTCTCTCTCTCTCTTTCTTTCTCTCTCTCACTCTATCTATCTTTCTCTCTTTCTTTCTTTCTTTCTCTCTCTCACTCTCTCTATCTTTCTCTCTCAGCCAAATACCACCACTATGGAAGACAGCGGATGTTGTACCAGTCCCCATAAAGATAATGTTCACAAATATGAATGATCTGCGACCATACACTTGACCCCAGTTGTTATGAAATGGTTTGAAAAGTTAATGGTTAAAATTCGGAAAAGCGAAGTAGAGAACTGTCTCGATCCACCTTGCATACAAAGCCGGTTGTAGTGTTGAAGACGCTGCCTTAGTGAATAAAAATGCTCTCAAACATTTAGAAAAGAATCGTACATTTCTTATGTGCGTGTACTTTTTATTGACGTTTCGTCTGCATTCAACTCCATTCATCCACACATGGTTGTTGAAAAGCTAAATGCCTTGAAGGTAAACAATAATATATATATATGTAGTTTCATGGATGTTGACTTATTAACTGAAAGAAGGTAATGTGTTTAATTGAACAACATAATTTCCAAGGTTTGTACTTTGAATACTGGAGGTCCGCAGGGTTGCGTACGCTCTCTAACTCTACACAAATGACTATCGCACCCACAACACAGACACGGCATTGATAAAGATGCAGATGACACCTGTCATTGAAGGTTTTAACTTTTATTTTAACGTACACATAATCATCCTATTTGAAAGAGTTAGAGAAGTTTGTTAATAAATGGTGTGAACGTAACTACCTGCAACTGAATTGTTCAAAAACTAAAGAAACAGTAATAGGCTTCAGAAAACAACCAAAACCTGGCCTGAGATAAACGCCATTTTATGGGAAACCACGTGACTGGCTGAGACAGGAGTCATGGTATCCCCACCCTGTCTCGTGTGTGGCAGCACATAAAATTGTCAGACGTCTGTCTGGGGAACCGTCCACAATATAGCCTATATAGTGCTGCTGTTGGACGTTAAACCAATCCCAACCCCTCCATTCCATTGGGTGTTTAGAAAGCACGCATGGAAAGTTAACATGTCAAAACGCGAAAAAAAAAAAAACTATCAGAAACTACTGTCAAAAACTAGATCTATAGGCCTACGTCAAGAAATGAAAAACTTAAAATTTCTCAAATTGGACATATCTCATTTTGCCGCGAAACCGTTCGAGTAGAAATTGTAAAATAATAAAATATTTCTATAATTTATTTATATGGCGATATATAATATAAGATTGTACAATAATACAAATATCTTGAATTTTTAATAGATGACAAATTGAATTGGCATAAACATGTGATGGCACTATGTAAAAAGTTAAATCAAAGAATGTACTTTTATTGAAATTTGAGGTCCTTCAAACTGAATCAAACTATACTTTTTTGCTTCTGTCTCCATGATAGAAAGTATAATATCATAATTATGGTATCAGCTGCTGGGGTTCAGCTGTCAAAAAAGGCGATGAAAGTAAAAGAATACTATAATCAGAAGAAGGCAGGAAAAATAATTATTATCGAATTAAAAAGCCTGGAAAACATTCACTCCTAGACCTGCATGATTAAGCTAAATTCAATTCTACGTCACAGCAAACGCCCCTTTACAATGAGTCTGTACGCTCTGCTCAGGGTAATAAGATCTTGCAACCCTCTTCAAGAACGGAAAGATATAACAACTCCTTTGTTCCTGTCTCTTTTAGACTTTCTAGAAATATATCAATCACATTGTATCGTTTCTTGCCTACATCTATCTTAATACCATACCACCTGTCCTTATGACATGACATGAAATATGTAATATACAGATTTAACAAAATGAGAAAGATTGTGGAAGGCGTTAGAGAAAGAGGAGGGGGAGGAGGAGGATGAAGAGGGAGAGAGGGTGCGCGAGTTATCGATGCGTATGCTTCATTAACGTTTTCATGTAAAAGTCAATTTTCCTGTTGTTGCTGGTATCTCCAACCAAAATTTCCCTCGTGGATGAATCAAAGTTATCTCATCTTATCATCTTATGTTATTATTTTGTTTTTAATGATAATCATTATCAAGTCACGTGGTACAAAATGGCTCAACAATGTTCATAATAAACCCAGGACAACAGTCATGAATCATGCAGAGGGTATTGTGAAAGCTGTGGAATGTGATTTTCGGACTGAGAGAGGTAGGTGCTGCATGGCGACAGGTTGCTAAAGCGGAATACTTGACTGCTCATGTTCCACTGACAATGTGATATACTTATACTTAACACGTAGAGAAAAAGGCGGCCGGGACGATGATCGTGCTCATGATCGTATGTTATGTCAAAGGGTCACATTATAAGTTGACAACGAATCAAGTAGTATGGAGCATTGGGGTTTGAAATCCATGAAAATTGAAGACGAACTTTTGATTTTACATGGATGCAAAGAAATCGGGGTGTTTTCTTGCTCTTGTTATTGGTGTGTTGCTTTTTTGTTGTTAACATTAATTTTTAGGTGAATTTAAAATGATGTCCAAAATGACAAAGTAATACAAAAGTGAAATTATGATTTCTTTTTATTTAAAAACATGTCTTTAGCAGGTCAAATAAGAATTATCTGTATCCGGAATGTCACTAAATGTGGCGTAATCTTAGCTTGAAATTTTCGTTACACATTTTTGTCCTCATACGTGATTTTCAGTAGCGTAAGCCCATATGTAAGACTTCCCAACTAGAAGACTTTATTGGTACACGTACTACGCGACTCCAGACATGTTTGTAAACTTCACACCTCATTACAAGATTGACCCAGTTCAAAGTGTAACAATGTGTCTGGTGTAACTCCACTGGCCATTATAGCTGCTGTTCAAACAAAATACATGTGCCGCCTCTCTCATTTTCGTTTCGGCAAAAATCTCAATTCTATGATCACAAATGTATCGCAACGAACACGTTTGGCAAATCGTCTTGTCTCGACCTAGATAGTAGATAAGTGTTTACAAGATTACACTCATTTTTCATTTTCCTCCCGCAAATCATTTGTTTGAAGAGTTATGTAACTAACATCGTGTTACACTGTTATACTGAAATAAATACCATTGAAGTACCAGACTTTGTATAATACACCGAGAAAGTTTGTAAAAATGCTTCACAACACTAGCCCACAAACTCATGAAATTGTTGTCTTATGACACATATCGCTTGTTGTACAACAAAACCTCCTCTACTCTCTCTCTCTATTTTTCCTCTGTCTGCCTCTCTCTCTCTCTCTCTCTCTCTCTCTCTCTCTCTCTCTCTCTCTCTCTCTCTCTCTTTTCTCTCTCTCTCTCTTTCTCTCTCTCTCCGCACTATGTGGGCGTAAAGTTGGTCAAACCGTCACAATGGTGCTCATAATAGACCTAATTATCGGTCTCTACCTCAAGGTGCGAAGTGAAGTGACTGGGCCAATGAAGTCAAGAGGAGTTACACTTACAGCCTGCGACATACACTGACTTGGGATTGTTTGATCCACCTCTCCGTTACGCCTAAGATTACCGCAGTCAACAGCAGCGCGCTCGCTGTAGTCGCTGATAATCCCAGGCCCTACCTAATCTGGCGAGTGTGTTTGTGTGTATGAGTGTGGGATCATTTGTGAATTATTGATAAATAATATTGTGATCGGCGATTCTCCTACATGCCACGAAGTACGAAAAGATTATCCGATTAAAAATGTGACGTGACGTCATTATTAGACTTACCAAAGACAGATTCGATTGGTTTGTTGTTGTTTTTCTTGTTTTGTTTGTTTTGTTTTGTTTTTTGGACTAGATATAATTTTCATTATGTATATGGCGTTTTTTTCCTCCTGTTTTAAGTTAATATATTTATTTGTTCGTCTTCTATTCACTTTTGTGTATAGGCCTACTGGTTAATCTTTAAAATGTTAATGTGTCGACAGAAATAATATGTTACCCGAGAAACCCCATACCAATGAAAATTACCTAAAGTGAACTTGAATAGTGTCAATGATTTTTTTATCTCACAGTGCACATGAATGTGATTCAATGTTTATGCTCGAGGGCATGGTAACGTGGCTAAATAAATGACTGCGTACGCTTTTCGGATAAACGAAGCTGATATGTACCTATTTACTTCCAAGGGGTTTTTTGGTTGTACAATTAACACCAACACTCAGCAGAGTGTAATAATAAGCCCATAAAATATTTTCCGCTTAATAAAATGTCGATAATGGATCCATTAGGAAGGTCTTATACTTATCTTAAAGCTACCTTGGAATATCTTTCTTCATTTTAAGCAAGAGTCCGTTTCAGATAATAATCGAGAACCTTTAAAAGGATTTTGAAACAAATGCAGAAATATGCCAATTTTTTAAATATATTTTGAAAATCGATATGTTAAAATTAATAGTATTGTTGTTGAATCGCTATTCAGATGAAGAATGTATACTATTAAATTAGATCAACATCTGGTGCTCTATCGAGATTAGTGGTGGGAGAAAAAGACCACGAAAACATGGAATTGTTGGTGACTTGCTGTGTGCCCCCAGCAAGGGCTCAAACTCCAAACATTGACGTCATGCTACGCTGAAAAATACAACTGGTTCTTAACAATGATTCGAGATACATTCAAGGCTGGGTCGCGTTTCTTTTGTTTCCGCCCGTTAAGTTTCACGAAGAATTAATTTAGTGACGGGAGATTAACGGGGAAGTTCGGTACGTGGTAAACTACTCCGTTGCGGGCGACTCTAATCCGCCGCTCCTGCCCACGCGCGCTCTGCGTGTTCAGGGCGTGCTGAGAGGCTGATTGCTGGAGGCTTGTCTTGGGATTAATTTTCATCAAAACTTATTTGTTCATTGATTGCTTAGTTGGTTGGATGAAAAATTAATGTGCATCGTCAGGAAACAGGCTATCTCGTGGGCGACTACAAAGACCATTGTCTGACAATTTACACGAGTTACCACTCCGAGGCAGAGCAGGTGTACCACGACCCAGCCGATCATGTGATGCTGGCTCCGCTCCAACTAGCAGGAAACTAGATAACCTGAATAGGGTTTGAAACCGGGACTGCTGATAAGAAGTGTCGCGCTCTACCGTTGATCCATGTCGCCCCCTCCCGAACATTGAATAAACAAAGCTCAATTAGTAGGCATACGTCTCTACTTACTTTTTCTTTCCATAAGTTGCTATTTGAACAAAAGTCTGATGCACACTATCTAATCTTTGAATGTATGCATACACAAACTCTAAATTTGTTTACTACAATATACATGTATTGCTTTCTTGAAGATTGTAAAGCTCTTTATTTTCATTATTGAATTTGTCGCTATAACTCTTTATTAATAATTGTTTGGGTGGCTGGCAGAGGATATGGCCCTAAACTAATTTCTGCTTCCTTCGACTTAGTAATTTTTTAAGGTTAGCTAACCTGGTTAGTCATCGATCTTAAAATTGTTCCATATAAAACTAGAATAATTGCAACAGCAATACTCGTTACCATTTATTCCATTGAACAAGTTCTAGGTAATTATGTTGGCAAGTTGCTACAATTTATATGCCAAAATGTCATATCATAAATCCTGCATTGTTGTGATTGTGTGAATCTATTGATTTAAAGAATAGCTTCCAAAGAAAATTCCCACACGCCATCACAAAACTGTTTCGCCATCAGTTGCGCTTGGTCGAAGACGTAACGAGGTTTGGCACAGGTTGGTTTGGGTCACGGTGCCATAGACGTTCTTCGGCGACGATGTTTCAAAACTAAAAACAAGCAATCCGGAATGAATCCAATTGGCTTCATTTGTTTGTTTTTTTAGATCAATACTACTTTTGATGGGTTTAAAGCACAGTGCTATAAATGTCTTTTGTTGTCTTCTTTTTCAAATGATTGTTTTAATTGGTATTTTTTAAATTCATTGTTCTAAATAGTAGCACAATGTAGTAGTAGTAGTAGTAGTAGTAGTAGTAGTAGTAGTAGTAGTAGTAGTAGTAGTAGTAGTAGTAGTAGTAGTAGTAGTAGTAGTAGTAGTAGTAGTAGTAGTAGTAGTAGTAGTAGTAGTAGTAGTAGTAGTAGAAGTCTGTGCAATATGACGGCATTTTGAGCACTATTATATGAATCGATTATTTCCAAACAAGAAAGCATTAAAGCACTTCTACTAGTACAAGAATAATGGCAAGTTGGTGAGAAGAGTTATTTAAGAAAAAATGTTTTGTCTGCGCTTCCTAGAAAAAATTGCTTAAAACTAATTGTTTTACACAGGAAACATCTCGGTTCTCGAAGATTTTTTTTCCCTTTGTAAATAATGGTTTTCCTAGAAAAAAATAACTGCGTCTTAAGATCAAGTCTGGTTGTATAAAGCTGTTTTAAACTGATGATTGTATCGTTTACTTTTACACTTTTTCACTGAATTATCACTGCTTATCGAGATTCACAAGTATGTGCTAATCTGCTTAACAGAAAACCATGGGGAAATATGCAAAAAGGATAAAAGAAACTTTTCAAAATATAAGAAACACGATCATTATTTCTTTAATGCTTAAAAAATGGACACATACACATAACTTATTTATACCAATCCTTGATAATACCATTCGGAGATATAAAAGCACCGGTTGTTAGACGTTGCTAGACATAGAGTAACATTGACATTCGCACGGAGCTCCACCGGTTCAAGCCCAAGACCGATTGTTTACATATCATAGGATAAGTTTAATTGATCACTATGTATTCTTGTCAAGTGGGAATAACAAAGTACGTTTTTGTGTCAAGGAGTAGAACATTTAATCGAATTATTATTACTACTTAGGATTGTGGGATTGGTAAAGCTGAAAAAGTTAGTGATGAATTTTGAGTGTGCTAAAACTCTGTATTAGGCTTCTTCAGAAAATGTAAGTAAACGTTAGGAACTAAAAGTTTTCAGTAAGAGATACACCAAGAAGCTTATAGTACATCATTGTTAACGTTTGTTTGGTTTTCTTGTTTTTTGCTTACGCTTACTATATGAAAACTTTTGTTTTGAACATTTTAATAAGTCATGGTCGCTGAATAAGTAAATTGACCAACATACTGTTTGTAGCATTACAGGCAATAGGCTTTATTATTTTTTTTAATTAACCAGGAATTCTTCTACACGGTCAAAATTTGCACGCTTTAAAACATCTTATATTTATCCAGAAGAAAGTACCGTAAACATCTAGAAAAAAATATTAGATGTGGGAGCCGAAATCTAATGACTTTTCAAAATAATTTTTGAATCGTAAGGTATAAGTAAAGAGGCTATTTTTCATTTTGACCTTGATTTAATCACGTCACATTCAATTATACACATGAACCACTGAACAGGTCCAACGCAGTTAAAATTAGAAAAAGCTTTTGATCGGTCAAGTTTAACCATGTCTGCTCTAGTGTTTACATTCATTAGGCTATGTCAAGGGTCTCTTTACATGCACTGCCTTCCACCAAAAATGTGCCCTGACAGCCTACAAAGACGCATGGCATCTATTGCTGCCATATTTGGCACCAAGAGTCTTCAGGTGTATGTTATAGGTCAAGTGCAAGATTCGTTGTGTAAAGTTTTCTTGAAATAATCTTCATGAGTTGTTTTGGTTCTAGATCACCTGCTAAAAGAAGGATGGTCATAAAATGATTGAATTGACAGGATTTGAGTAAAATTATATTTAATATTTTCATTGAAATGGTGTGTGTGTATGGGGGGGGGGGGTTACTTGCCTATTAACTGCAAGAAAAATTTTTAATAAGGACAAGTGAAGTTTGGGTTGAGGTCTCCTGGATTCCTAAATGAATCTTATAAACACCAGCCGAGACTCGGACCGCCTAACTTCTGCTAGCATGTCCAAATCATTACCAACTGAGCTATCTGGCTCTTGTACAGAGGAATTTAGTTATGGATACCTTTTCAATTCCAGGAGATCGGAGGCCAAAACTTTTTTTTTTTTACTTCTGCGCAGGTAACTTGACAATTAGCGCTATGGTTTAAAGAGCAAGTTTTACTGGTGTCCTTGACTCCTTGTAGCACTTTTCAAGAAACCGAGAGTATGCAAAACTTATCTAAGACTAAGAGACGAGTCAAAGATTATGGCAGATAAACAAACGCCGGATTTAGAGAACAGCGAATTCCTTTGGTCTTTGTCTTTGTTTTTACTTTGTTTGTTGTTGGGTTTTGTGTGTGTGTGTTGTTGTTTGTTTTTGTTTTTTTTTGTTCTTTTTTAATATGTATTATCTGAATAATCTATTCTGAAGGTAAATCCATATTTATTTTTTGAAAAAGACAAACTAGTTTTGATACAACTATTCCAAACCACAACTTCGATGTGTTTTTGGTTGTTATTGTTGTTGTTTTTCATTCTGACTGTTGCCAATGTTTTAAATATGCTATACCGGTATACTGGTCAATTTTGAAATGATAACTGATATAGTGATAGCATTTTTAAACAGTTTAAGAGACTTAAGTTCTATCATTTTAACCATAATAATTTCCCATCATTCCACGATGTAAGAAAACAAACTTCGCTCTATGCCTCCAAGGTCCGAGGAAAGATCATTTAATGTGTTTACGTCAATTATAGATAGATTTACTGAACAGATAGACTCCTTCTTTACAGAAATAAACTTCTGAAGCCATAATCAACGGGAACTATGAGGCAGCGTAATGCAACATACATATTTATTCATCTATTTATCTGCAATGTGTTTTTACTTAATTATACTGGTTTCTAATGTCCGATTCTATCTTTTTGGAAAATATAAATAATAATTCCACTAAGACGCATGTCTATCATTCACCAAAATATAGATCTACATGTAACCCGAGACCCAAATATTCCGAAATGGCCTTATACATCAAACTAGTTACTTCGCATAATACCCAAACCACTTAGCTCTATACAATGATAAACAGAGTGTTTGGCCATGGGAGAATACACACCCTTTCTACTAAGTACAGCCAAGGTCAGTAGAAAATTGAGACCTCTTCAATCCCCAGTCCCGGATCAATGCGAATAATTTACGGCCAAGACACTACTTCGGCCGTCTGTTGTATAGGGGGTGTCAATCAAGCAATCATTCATAACCAAAGGATTAAGATAATGAAGATTCGGAGGGGGGCAACGAATATCGTCTATAGAAATCGCCTCATTATGTATTGGTGTCCTTGATAAGAGTCCGATATCTATAAGACAAAATCGCGAACAAGTTCAACAATCGAAAGGTCTAATGAAGAACTTTGTTTATTACATGTACCATGAACAGTTTCTAGATGGGACTGACCTTTCTCACAAAAGTCACATGATGGTTGTAAGTCGGCTAATGCAAAAAGATATAATAAGCCCAATTAGCAGATTGTTTACACACACACAAATACAACTATCACGTTATTTTGTTTACGTTTTTCTTTGTTTGTTTTTAGAGAAAGGGGTCATACCCATTGAGGTATTTAAGCGCGCATTTGTGGCCAATTAAAATTACACACTTACATCCGACCCCCCCCTCTCTCTCTCTCTCTCTCTCTCTTCCCCTGGGGGATCCTATACGGCGAATTAAAGAAATAGGTCATACCCATTGAGGTATTTAAGCGCGCATTAATATTGTGGCCAATTAAAATTACACACTTACATTTTTTCGACCCCCCCCTCTCTCTCTCTCTCTCTCTCTCTCTCTCTCTCTCTCTCTCTCTCTCTCTTTCTCTATCTATCTATCTATCTATCTATCTATCTATCTTTCTTTTTTACTTCTATCAACGTACTGAAAATATAAACCAAAAACATTCTCAAAAAGGCGAAAAGTGAGGCGGAGGTAAAGAAATGTGATATTGATTTACCATAAATCATTTGGCACTGTCAAGTTAACAATTTAGCTATCAACGATCTGCAAGTGTAATGAATATTAATTTGCTTACGTTCTGCCTTTGTTCAGTTGGATCGGAGCATGATTATCTTAATTGATCATTCAAACAGAAATTATTAGACCTGAAAAATAGGTCGTTTATTACTAGAAATAACTATTATTCCACTCCATTTACTATTCCTATTCATTCTGAAATGACTTCTTTAATTCACGTTGACAATTATTGTTTTCAGGCGGGGAAAGCAAATGTTGGTCGTTATGGAGGCTCCAACAATGCTCATTCAGCAAGTCCATGGCGAACGGTGTTTTTACAAAGAATCTTTCAAGCGAATAATCAAACTCTTGATGAAAATACATCGGAATTAGACCATTTCACACACCAAATTGAGGGTTTAATATACTTACGAATGATCGCTAAAGATTGTCATTACGAAGAGTAAATCAGTGTGAACAATGTTAGGTAAAAAGCATAAAAATAAATAAGGCATCCCAAACACGTTGTCCCTGCAGGAATTCATTATCGGTAACAGCGAAACAAATTCAATAAACACAGAGAGTTGCCAATTCTAAAATAAAAAAAGGAACACACGAAATACAAACAAGCGTCATCAGAGGAATAATGTATTGCTGGCGTTTGTTTTTTGAATACTTTCTTATTAATGTTTGGTCAGTGTGATTTGTTGATTTCCTAACATCCACCGTGATGAAATTGGCCATAGCGCTGACATGTTTCAAGAATAAAGTCTGGCACTCTTTTTTTACTTGCTGCCACACAGAGCCAGAGTGGGGCTACCTTCACTTCTTTACCAGCCGCTCACAGTATAATGAAAACAATCTACTAGTAGTGAATTGGGCGGCCACACCCCGGAATGAGGCGCTGAATTTTTCTTTATAATACCAAGTGATATGATCAGTCTGAAAATGACCCTTACGAGATTCAATTTGAGAGGAGGGTTAGAAAATTGTATTTTAGTCATTAACTTCACAATTGTATCTTTACTTATCACAGTCTTTGCATACTTCTTTTTCATTGCTTTTATTTAAGTTATAAATAGTTTTGAGAATTAAAAGAAAAATTGTTTTTTATTTAATTTAATTTTTTTTTTTTTTTTTTTTTTTAGGGGGG
>RQTK01000517.1:0-10201 GCA_003991915.1 Elysia chlorotica
GGATATCTATGTCAGTCCGTCACAAACCAGTACATCACTGATAGTGATATGCAATGAATTACCCCTTGTTCTGTTTGATCAAGTTGATGTTAATATATTTCTTCATGCATTCATTCATTTCATATAGAGACAGCTATCAATGCTCCCGGGGATATGGTATTTACACTAGGGCTAATTATGTACCATAGCTTCAGATTGAAAAATAAATAAAGAGAAAAGAATATATCTATGAGGGTTGCTGTCCAGATGATTTCTCTTTTATCAGTGTTCTTTTGAACCTGAATATAGGTTGAATTTTCAAACACAGATTATAGAGTCAGTTTGGTCAATAATTAAACCAGCATCCTAAGCTCATCCCTCTCTTTCCTCACTCTTTATTAATTTACTATTACGTGGAACAAAAAAAAAAACGAATAATTCAGGGAGATCATGTAAGTGGATTTATTTCTGTCATGAGGCACCATCCAACTTACAAAAGGGAACATGAAAACAATACTAATCAAATGATAAAGTGATCATAATAATTGTAAAAGACAAAAATCACATCATCTTTCTTATTATACCTACTTATTTTTTATTGGCATACAATTATATTAAAATGAAATCTGCTTAACATAAACATTTCGGGAAAAAAACTAAAAGTTTATTTTGTCTGAAGACTATGAAGCTGTGGCTGGGGTGAAAAAAAAATGGTATTTTATAAAAAAAACGTTAAGCCATAGTTGACCTTTAAGTGAATTTATCTAAGCAAACTCTGTTGTACACATGACTATTCTAGCTAAGATAAGGAATCATTGGATGTCTATGAAAATTCACAGGCACATTATTGAACATTTATCACAGTCCATGATGATGTAGATGCTACCACCACTGTTCATAATGAACACTGTCTGTTGGAACACCTGCAGCAGTGCAATGCGATTTCATATCTTCAATGAAAGGGAGAGGACCACAAAGGTAAACATCTGTCTGTTTCACATCAAGCTGTGACAATGCTGCATGGACATCACTGGCTTGAATTCTGCCATCTGCAAATGTTTGGAAAGAAACACGACCAACTTGAAAATCAGAAAGCAATGAGTTTCCACACAGTGGCGTCTCCATTAGTAAGAACGCATCCCTTATTAGGGTTCTTGATGGAGTTGACAACTATGTCATATGTTTTTGTCCTTTTACCCATCACACCTGTTGAGCGCATTGACATTTTAATGCTCTTGTGATCACACATATTTGCAATAAACTGCACCCTTTCCTTTAGGAAATAATAAATATCAAGCTTTAACCTTATGTGAATTCTAGAAAATGTCCAAAACAGTGTACAGGTACACTCAAAGAATGTGAAAAAGTTTAAAAAAAAACCCCAATAACTTTTGGTGCGTTTTGTGTTCCTCAGGTTTCATCATGAAAAATCCTATACAGCAATGATGGTACCAGGCACATTTAACTCACCAGTCCAGTAATTAATCATCTACTAAATGACTAACAGTTATCAGGGTGCAACAATTTGTTAAGACTATACCAAACCATGCAGTGATTGAAATTACTCTTACATGACTTAAGAGTAATATAACACTTGCTGTGCATCTAAACTTAGTCCAAGGGGGGAACTTTATTAAGGGAGTGTATAAGGTCTTGTATTTAACTACTCTTTGTTTTCTCTTTTTAAACTTACAACTGTCATAGGACAATTAAGTGATTAGAGCAGAAATTAATTTTGTGTATAATTTTGGTCGTTTACACCACGCAGCCTTTAAATTTTTCTAAATTTGTGTAACTTAATATTGTAAAAAAATTTCGCACAAATACGTGGATAAGAAAGAAATACGAGGAAATATTAAAAAAACAAACCTGAAGATATGTCAAACCTAGCACACCTCGTATAAAAAAATACAAACTTACCACACAAAAATCTAGAAGATGTTGATTTCTCTCTAGTGCTGAAGAGCTTGAGGAAAACATTACTCTCTGACTCCGCAAATTTCACAAGATCATCCTGTTAAGTAAAGAACAGTCACAGTTGCGGCGATTTCAAATTGTATTTTTATCCTGCTATAAGTACTACAACACACAAGTACAAATAATTTATGGAAAAGGGAAAAAAAGTAAGTAAGAGTTCAAAGCAAATAAACATGAAAATGATGCAGGCCTTAGATCAGGCTATCAAACCAGGTTAACTCTGCAGCATTAAGACAAAACAGTTCTTCATGTTTAGTTCAAACTTAATATCAATATTCAATATCACCTTGTAATCTACAGAGAATGATTTTTCACAAAGAGTTATGTTACAGAGTTGGAATCGGTGAGCTTCGCTTCACGATTTAGTACACTTTACAAGTAGTGGCACCCACATACAACATAATGCTTAACAATGAGACAATGCCAGTCATTGAACACAGCAAAAAAAAACAACAACAGAAAACAGAACTTCAACAAAAATAATTCTGGAACATAACCTTACTCTTTCAGTTAAGGGGAGTGACTCTGTGAAATCACATTTCCTGTTAAACTTTGAACTATTTAGGGGAAAATTTACTTTTTGAACTTACAAAAGGTAAAGCTTTGATATTATTTCAAAACGGAAGGTGTGCAATTCAATGCATAAATTTGCTAGTACAAGAACATTCCAATGCAAACAAGTGTGTAGCGTGGCTGGAAATGATCAATTACCTCCTGCTTACCTTGAAGATCAGTTCACTCTCATTCTTAGCACAGTAGAGCATGTGTGCCGACCTTCCCTTCACAGAGCTTTCCTTGTTACCCTGCAGGTGCACAAAGTGCTGGAGCATACTGTACAGGGGATTGATGCCCACGCCGCCCGCCAGTAGCAGCAGGTCTCTCTGGCCTGTGTCAGGCCCCGGGCAGTAATGAAAGTCTCCTCCTACCCTCATCTTCACCTGGCTGCCCACCTCACACTGAGAAGAAACAAAAAAACAATCATGATACAAAAGTACTAAACGATTATTATAAGCCAAAACAAACAAACAGTGAAATCAACTAACTTTCCAGCGCAATAGAAATATATATATATAGTTTTATGAACTAATAACTAAAAAAAAATAATAACATATTGGCAATATTGGCGCAACACTAAGTCTAAGAGCATATCAGTTGTCCAGGTCACTTGTGCCAGATCCAGACTGGCCATTTAGTTGTTTGGGTGGCCTTTAAAGCACCGCAGGGGTTAATTTCCTTCCTTCTACTCCATAATTTTGTTTAATAAGGGAAATAACTCAAGTAACAAACTTACATTCTTGGTACGCTATGTTAGTTCTCTTAATAAAAAAAAGTAATAGATATTTAACTGTCCATATAAACATACATTTACAATTCAGATTTCTCCATGCATTTGAATTGATAAAAAACTAAAAACACACTGTGTTACACTTGAGATTGACATTAAATTATAGCAAACTCTCATAGGTGGGATGATCTTCATAACCAAGAAAAAATTTTAATCAAAGTTGAGAATGCCCCAACACAAAAAAGGCTGAAATCTAGGGATCTCCTTACAAAAAGGAGGAAATAAACAGCTATGACTGCCGAAGAGATATTTTTTCTTACAGGGTGTCTGCCGCAACACTTCTTTAAAAAGAGAAATAAATTGCAAAACCACATCTCCCTTCTTTTTCCTTACTTTCAGATACAAAAACTCATAGTTCTTTAAATGTTGACATCTTAAGAATCATGAAATTTGCGAAAAATGTTTTGAAATATATAAAAAAAAAAGGAAGGAAATTATACTAAAAAAGGAGGAACTAGATTTTAAAAAAGAAGGATTTCAGCCTAAAGGAGGAGGATTCTCAGCACTAGTAATTGACCAATTGTTGTTACCTGCATACCTTGGTGTGAATCCACAGGGCTGGTGGGTGTGTCGAGTACTTGACAGCTAGGTGAAGCGTCCCGGTCTCAGCAAGGAGGTGAGGAGGGGAGCACATGGAGAAGCCACCAACGGTCTCTACACCTGGGATAAACATGTCCACCCTGTATGCCAAACAGCCATCATTTGCATGGAAACTTCAAGACTAATATCAGACATGTTTGATTCTGACTCTAGGCAATAACAAACTATAAACTTATGTAGTCTGATAAATCTAGTAAAAAAAAACAAACTTTGTTTATGTTTATTTTTATGTAAATATTTTGGACAGGTGAAGTGCTCCAAGTTAATTTTCATGAAATTTTAAGATCATTAAAGACATAAATGGTTGGTAAGATGTGAATATTAAAATGAATTTATTAAGAGATTCTGTGTCAGGTTTTCTTGAGTAAATTATACGGTTTCAAAATTTTCATAGAGAAATAAAATGAAAAAGGAATAGCACACATTTTACTACGCAAACTTTTCATCCTCTTTGATGATAATTTATTTAATCTATTTAACCCCATGTTAATTGCATACCATTGTCCAGCTTGGAATGAGACGTTTTTGTCATTAACATGCAGCTTCATCAACTTGACTGTACTTGATAAGTTCTCAATCTCTGACACTTTGGCTTCAGTTATAACCTGATGAGAGAGATAATTCTCTTCTAATAAAACTCAAGATATTTGCCAATACATGGAATGATGGATGAAAGAATATAATGATTTGAAAAATTATGAGAAAATAAAAATTAAGACTTATTAAATATAACTTTTCCGCATTCTAATTTGATAATTCATGTACCTCTTATAAATCTACGTTGAAGAGGTAGAACTTGTACTGATTGTTTAGATCATACCTGTATAAAAGATACTAATGCAAATACAATACTTGTGTTCTAAGTATTCTAAATCAAAATCCCAGACATTTACTAATTTGGGACTATACCTCATTGCGTGGCTTTGTTACAGTTCTTTGCAAGTGATCGTTTCCACCAGATACTGACATTTTTCGGACAAACCTGAGAAAAATTAAAAGACTGTTTGAGTAATTAAGTACGTAGAAGTATATAAAGTTAAATAGCAGACTTAACTTGAAACTTCAGTTTTCTGTAAGAATTAGAATAAGATTTAAGTACTTAAGTGGATATTAAAAGATTAGCCATAGTGCTTTCAATGAATATGAAGTATATCTAATGAAATATCTACAGTTTGCATTGATATTTTAGCCACAGAAGCCTCTTCTATGATAATTGTATTAAAGGAAAGCAACAGAAAAGGCTGTTTTATCTTCAGAAGTCTATGTATAATAGAATTATAGAAAAAAAAATTAACTGAAAAAATATATTGGTGAAAATCAAATTAAGAGCTTTCAATAATTGCCTTATAAACATGTTTAGAAAAAGCAAAATACAAAAAACTTTAAAAAGTGGTATTTAAATCAATTTGTTTCAAACTTAAGATTTATACTGACCTCTTAAAAGCTATTTTTCTCTGAAATGAAAGAAAACACCTCAAGCTTACACCAAGAGACATTCTAGATCACACCTGGAAAAAACTGCAACAATTAAAATCAGAAAGAAATGATTAATGCAAGTTTTCGATCAAATAATTACCATATTAAATTTCTATATTTTTGTGTTTAACCCCTACATGACATACGATGTTGATGTTGAGTTGGTTTAACGTCCAACATCAGCACTATATAGGCTATATCGTGGACGGACCCCAAGACTGACGTCTGACAATTTTATGTGCTACCACACACGAGACAGGGCGGGAATACCATGATTCCTGTCTCAGCCGGTCATATTAAACTGACACCGACCCAACCAGTAGGGAGCACAATCGCCAGGGCTAAAACCTGAACCTTGTGTCGGTAGCCAATGTTCTACCCCAGGACCACCGCACCCCCCTACATGACATACAACGTCCAATTTGTCATGACAAGATGCCTAGCCCATGTACTCTGTACATCATCAATTCCGCCTGTTTTGCCATTCCCCATTACGCGTAGACGTACAATGTACATAATGTATGTACATAATGTTTTTGACAGTATGAACGAGGTACTGAATACAAAGTGATGTTTTCTATCTTTCCTTGTCTCAAACCTCTTGAATTATATAGGGCCCCTACCACCGTAAAGAAAATTTTATTGGCCTGTGATCAAACTAGTCAAAAAGAGATGTACCCTCAGTTTCCACTGTTGGTGTATGCCTACAGTTCATTGGACAAACAAGGTTTGCATAATATTAGGCCTCATCATAGAGGCACCGCAAAGTATCAATATTGATTAAAATTTAAAAGGCTTAATAAGTCATTTTATTATTTTCAAAATCGTTGATGGGTCTAAATACATTCCATAATTAAACTTTAATAAAAATTGAGAATAAGATCTACATCTAGATCTAGATCTAAACCTAGATCTATCTAGATCTAGATCCTATATCTTGATAATCTAGTCTAGGTCTAAATAGAATCTAGGATCTATCTAGGTCTAGATCTACGATTCATGAAAATTTATCAGATCAAAAGAAACTGTAAATGTACCCAAATATTGTCGATTTGTTTATGTACTGGTTGCTATTTTTTGATTATTTTACAATTAAAGATGACATCCATGGTGGGAAAAAGTTTACTGCACAACCTTCCTGCATGAATGAAACTCCCCTCTTTCACTTTTCAGGGGTTTGTTTACAATACTGCTTTGGCTGCTCCAACCTCCTGTCTCATCCAGACCATGACGCTAACGATATGTATGATAATTTTTATCGATAAACCATAAGCCGAACTGCTACTCCTCCTCCTTCTCCTCCCCCTCCTCCCCTTACAACAACAACTATTACTATTACTACTACTTTTACTACTACTACTACTACTACTACTACTACTACTACTACTACTACTACTACTACTACTACTACTACTACTACTACTACTACTACTACTACTACTACTACTACTACTACTACTACTACTACTACTACTACTACTATTATGATACAGAGAAGCAGGCCAAAAACTATAGATGCTTTAACAGACGGAGCTAGACTGAGGGAATAAGGTGAAAATAGGTTAGAAGGGACAGCCACAAACCTAGGTCTAGCTGAGACCAACAGATAAGACAAGTAGACAAAGACACATTTTTAGACTGATGACATGGACGGGGATCGAACCCGCACCTTCTATTCGGCACCCATCGCCTTGCCAAGGCGAAGGCCAGTGTGCTTAACCACTCTGCCATCAGCTTTCACAAAAATGAAAGCTCTTGTCAGATGGCTTTACACACGGCTTGCCTTGACTGAGAATTCGTACATTGCTGGGTTAGACCTGTTCAAGTTTTTATTACAGAACGTGAACTACTACAACTACTACTACTACTACTGCTACTACTACTACTACTACTACTGCTACTACTACTACTACTACTACTACTACTACTACTACTACTACTACTACTACTACTACTACTACTACTACTACTACTACTACTACTACTACTACTACTACTACTACTACTACTACTACTACTACTACTACTACTACTACTACTACTACTACTACTACTACTACTACTACTACTACTACTACTGTAGGCTATTGCTGTTGCTAATGCTACTTCAATAACTACAACAAAAAAAAAACAAAAAAAAAAAAACAAAACAAAAGCATCATCATCATCATCATCATCATCATCATCATCATCATCATCATCATCATCATCATCATCATCATCATCATCATCATCATCATCATCATCATCATCATCATCATCATCATCATCATCATCATCATCATCATCAACAGCATCATTATCAACACCCCCATCAACAACAACAACATCATCATCAACAACAACAACGGCACAAACAAGAGCAGCAGCAATAAAAACAACAACAAAAATAACAACAACTTCAGCAAACGAAGAACAACAGCAGAGCTAGGCATTGTATTAAAAGCGTGATTTATTTAGATGCTGCTGTTATAAATATTTAATAGAAAACTTCCTGAAAAAAATATTGATAAATGGAAAAAAATTTTGTTTCTTCAATTATTTAATTATTACATGTATATCTACTTATGCATTGAAGATTCGACCCCTTATTTAATCCAAGCCACCTTTGCAAATTAAATAAAAATGCCTAGACGGGGATTTGCCTTCGACTATCAGACTACAGCACTTTCTAGTTCATTTTGCGAGTGTAGAACTTTCTATCGATAACAACCATTTTGCAGCCAATTTAGGTTTTTCACAGCCGCCAGCAGTACGATCGCTTGCAAGAGCCGAACACCCGAACGCACTAAGCTCAACACAGAATGGGTTTGGCAAACTGCGGTCTGTCGCTTCTATGTGGGTTCACACAAGGCCATTCAGTGATGCTGTGGGTTCTGTGATGGGCACCAGGCCATTCAGTGATGCTGTGGGTTCTGTGATGGGCACACACAATCGGAGTGAGTACCGGTATCGTGACCAATGGACATGTCTAGTGTCAATTCGTGTGGATTTCGACAAGAGTTTACATGAAGTGCATGTTCTTTAAAAAAATCGTTCAAAAGAAGCTACAGCCCTCACGTTGAAAGCTCATGATAATATTCGTTTATAAATAATGTGATTTTGTTACGGATATGACTCATTGACGATTAGGCTATACAGTTAGAATGCAGTTATATTACTATTTGCAGTGGATTGTGTTACATGCGTTACACTTGCAGTGAATATGTATTAAAATTCTTGTACTAGCAAACAGCTTAGCTTGGATATAGTCTAAGCAGGTGGGTCATATGTAAAAAATAACTAGAATCGGATAGGAAATGCCGCTACGCAAAATACAAATATAACTAGATTTGGATCTAGACCGTACTGAGTGCCCTTTAAACATATAAAAGTAGAAAGTCACTAACACACGTATGTTAAATCAATGAGCCGAGTTGGGTCGGTCTAATGTCTAACGTCAACACTATTTAGGCTATATTGTGGACGGGCCTTCAGACCGACGTCTGACAAGTTTATGTGCTACCACACACGAGACAGGTCTCAGACGATCATATTATACTGATATCGACCGGTCCTACAGTTACAGGGGTCAAAAACGTGCAGGTACATCTGCCGATCGTGGGATTCGAACCGCGGACCTCCAGATCTGGAAATCAACGCTCTACCACTTGAGCCAATATTATACAATGTAGGTCATAGATCTAGAACAATGATATAATGGACCTATGTAAAAGAACAATATTTTTCTCATTTATTTTTTATAGAAACAGGCGCCCGTAATTTTTTTCATTTTCAAATTAAAAGGCACACTATTAAGAACCACAATATTCTCATCGTTTGTGCATATCTTACTTAGTCTTTTTACTTGTAAATTGTAAGTTATAATCAAGCTTAAATCACGATTCTGGAATTCTGGAGAGTGAAATTCCAATTTCTCAGCTGGATTATGTATGGATTTCTCTGGTTTTACTGATGAATAATGTCCCTCAATGAGAACGTTAAATGCAATGGATGGAATTGCTTTCAAGAAAGAGCCTCTGGAGGAGTCTTATGAGATTGGCGATGACATCGGAAGGTAAATAAAGTTAAGATTTAAAGATTCGTATAATAATTATGATTATCACAGAATTAAAAAAAAAGAAACATCGGGCAACACAGAACAGCCACTTACGGTAGGTGCTGTGTTAAAATACCGGGTGTTGTTCAGTTAGTTGTGAAATATTGTCCACCGTATTTCAAAGTGGTTTTTGAGAGCTTTAACCCAAACTTTAATATTGCACCTGGTATTGTACATTCTAAAAAGCAACAACAAACAAACAAACAAACAAACAAACAAACAAAAAATATGCATGCCATTTAAAGCTACCAGTTTCAGTACGCAATCAAATAAAATCTGTAAGCCAACTATAATTGGTGAGATAAGCATGTCTACCTAGTCCTTATGGACAGTTTTCTTTAAGACGATTGATTTAGTGTAAATCCTTATCTGCATAATATTGAAATGGGAACGAGCGCTGTGCCTAGGCCCTTAACACGAACATAGATCCGCTCTAAGGAGAACAATGAAACAAATATACAAAAAAGGAACGTAAGGTATATACGTAGAAAAAAAAGAGTTTAAATATAAGCAGCAGTTGTAGCGCTAAAAGAAAGAATTGAATGGCCAAGGAAAGAGGGGCTGTGGTGGGAGAGGGAGTGGAGCATGTTTCTCAGCCACAGATTTTGAAGGCCAAATCGAGAGGGGTTTGGCTGACCTGCACTTTTAGATGAAACACAATTGCTTTAAAGCCTATGGATATTATAAAAAGATAACAGTTGAATCAAGAACTCGGTAAAAAGAGA
>RQTK01000517.1:14580-40896 GCA_003991915.1 Elysia chlorotica
AATAATAATAATAATAATAATAATAATAATAATAATAATAATAATAATAATATTGTTAGAATTGAAACTTCTGTCTGTCTGTCTGTCTCTCCCCTCCCACACGAATCCATATGCAGCTTGTCTATCTGTATACATCACTAATCTATAATTATCTTTTCCCTCATCTTGTCTTATGTTATTCTGTCTGTACGATGCATCTGTATATCCCATAATATCGCATCTCCTTCTCCTTCTACTTTTTGTCCTCTTTCGGTCCATCCTCAATCCAGTTGCTGCTCTCCACGAAATATACAAGTACATGTCTCTATCTCCCTTTAAACACTTACTGATCTCCATGGACCCAACACTGGTGCTCCCTCATAATGTTCAACTTGTAACCTTTTCAGTAACCTACGTCTATGCATAACGGTTGTAACAGAAGGGTAGCTGCAGGCTTGATTCATTGTATTCACGTTATTCTATCTAAAGTGTATGTCTGCATTATGAAACGTCAACCCGTTCCGTCAGTCCGTATATTCGTCGTTACAACTACGTGTGTTATAGAGCCATCTTATTTGATGTCACGGCAACCCATCTTACTGCATTCTACAAACTATTCTATTGTAAATGGCATCAACAAATGCTGTTTTCTACTCGTATGTAAAATTCTTAATTCATCCAACATTGGACCTCCAGACATAGCTTATTACTGAGATTCATTACGCTTTAACACATTACAGAATTCTGTGCAATATCCGAAGAAATTGTCAATGAAATGTCATGTTATGTTTAACGTTTGTTTGAAAATATGCCCTGAAGAGAACCTTTAAATGTTGAAAATCCTTGTAGTATAGTACCATTGGCATTGAAAGCTTCCTTATTGTTGCCCTTGACTTAAAAGGCACCTCTGCTAAATCTTTCTTCACGGTTCACCTCTCGGCAGTATTATTATCGGCCCAACGGCATTGCAATTATGTTGACGTTTTTTCCGAATACACTCCTTGCGCTATTGTGTGTGTGTTCATAGCCCTGTGCGACAGTAGGGTTTGGGATGCTATCTTTGGAAACACTATATCCCCTTGATAGGAGTAATCACGAAGCAACGTTCCCTGGAGGTGACATCACAACATGTTTTTCAGCCCACAGCCTTATTTACGAGTTCAACCAGATTTCCGTGGGAAAAAAGTATACTAGACGCTGTTGGGTGTTGAGGCAGGCGAAGTAACACTAGCAGTATTGGGACCCCAGACTAAAGTAGGGACATTATGGTTCTGATCGTTGTGTCCTAGTGTGGTCTCTCTCTCTCTCTCTCTCTCTCTCTCTCTCTCTCTCTCTCTCTCTCTCTCTCTCTCTCTCTCTCTCTCTCTCTCTCCCTCCCTCTCTCTGGATAGCTCAAAACATGAATTAGCGAATTCCATAGGGTACGTTCTCTGAAGTCGCTATCGAAGGTCAAACTGCACCACAAAATAGACTTTTGTTTTATTTTTTTATATGGACAGGACTATCTTCAGTATTGGAATTATTATATCATCTGATGTTGAGATTTATCCAGATCGCTTTATACATGGGCAGTGATGAATCCGATATGTTTTTGCTGTTGCTGTTGCTGTTGTTGTTTTGTTGTTGTCGTTATTGTTGTTGTTGTTGTTGTTATAATTTAAAGTGCACTGCGTCTAAAACATCCACGGCGTGATTTGGTTTCACCGAAAGTGTCACGTCCTCTAAACTCAGGCAAGTTGATTCTGCCAAGAGAAAAATTTATAGAAATAATAATAACTAATTTATCGCTTAAGGTTTCTCGATTGGCCTGTTCATTTGTTGTTTTTTTGTTTTGTTTTTTTCAAGAATAAGCAACACAATGTATTCTTTCTTTCCGCCCTTTTATTTAGCCTCGTGTATACCTTACTAACTTTATAGGCGTGTCCAGTTTATCTTTAAAGGGTAGGTCTTATCCCCTTATTTTCTGGAAAACGTTCAATGTATGTTAATTCTATAGAAACTGAATAGCAATAAACGACAATCAAGGATTCTAAAGAACACATTGAAAGGCCTGAACAACCGCCATAAGCAACTAAATGTTTTTGAAAGAAAGGCTCTTTTGGTGGATCTCCTTTGATCCTACACCGACTGATTCTCTCTTTCAGTATAAGTCGATAATTGTGTTCTAGCATGGAATCACCGCGATGGTCGTCAACAACAATATTCCAGTTGAAAAACCAAGCTTTGCGTCAATTTCCCCACGTATCCTCATCAATCTATAAACTATTGAAATCTATTATATTAACCCTTCCTCTCTCGTTATTCCCATCTCTCTGTCTATGTCTGTCTGCCTGTTTCTCCCTTTCTCGTTTCCATCTCATCGCCTCCTTTTTATATTCCCTCCCTTTCTCTTCCTCTCTTCCTATCTCATTATATCCGTCTCTCTATCTATGACTGTCTGTCTATCTCTTCCTTTCTCATTTCCCTGTCGTCGCTTCCTTTTTATACCCCCCTCTCTTTCTCCTTTTACCCAATCATCTATGTCTGTTTGTCTGTCTGTCTCTCTCCCCCCTCTCCCGCCCCCTGTCTCTGTATCTCTCTCTGTCTCCTTCTCTCTCTCTCCCTTGCTCTCTATCTCCTCTCCCTTGCTCTCTATCTCCCCCCCCCCTCTCTCTCCCTCTCTCACCCCCGCCTATTCCTCATTTTTACACGAATGTGTCGGTTCTGGCCCAGTTCGCTCAACCCGTATATCACATTCTTATCTAATCTGACCTCTCAAATAAAGTGACCACTAACGCCGTCTGGGCGGAATACTTGAAAACAAATTGACCGCTCCCACGATACTATCGTTACTCAGTTAGATACTCCTAATACTACAAGCACATAGGAGTTTAATTCTATCAGCTGGTAGTCTTGCTTTAACCCCCTCTATCAAGGCGCCGCCATCATTAACAACTTCCTTTACAAGTTAAATCTCTCCTCGTAAAGACTTTGTTTCGGTGAATAGAAAATACAGGCTCTGCCGCCCACTCGACGATTACGGATGACGCTTTGTGATCATTGGCTCCGTAAGTCTAGGATAGAGCTCTGATTGGACGCCGTCGCTGGTTCACTTTACTATCGTCTTGGTTTCACTGGGGATCCCTCTATCGCAAGGCTTTTCAATGGCTGTACGATTGTACCGTCCTATATAACTGTCCTCGGAAATGGTCAAACCCAAACAGGTCGCTTTTCGCCATACTCGACAGACTGTGAAGTGGGCGGCAGCTTCCAGATTGGTTATACGTTTGTATAACTCTCGTAATTAAAATTATCAGACGTTAGTCTTGGGACCGGTCCAAAATATAGCCTACATAGTGCTGACGTTGTAGGTTAAGCAACCAACTCAACGTATGGTTCCCATAAGCAGGAAAATGTCGATAAAGTTTATATAATATAATGCATACAAAATGCGACCGAAAAGCGAAAAAAAAATGTCCAAAACGCGTAGCTTATGTTTTGAGAAGACCAAACCTAGCAGATATTGAAAAATGATTCATAACAGCGATAATAACAGTTTTTAATATTTTCTGAAAATGACTATTACATTAATTTTGTTTGCTGGACTAAAATTGACCAATCTCATCTCCAAAAAAAATTGCAGTATTTTTTTTTCTGCTATTGATTATCTTCAAATCTTTTCCTCGATAACCATAATTGTTTTACAATTATGTTCGATTTTAATAGACAGCGTAAAACTATGTCGCAGCTAAAATCATTTTCCCCCTCTTCATTCCATATCCATGGTTATATCGGCACGTATTCTCATACTATGGTACCTCTTCACCTCCTCTTCCTCATCCTCTGGCTTGTGGTCTGTCAACATTCTTTAGCCCGGCCTTGAATTCACCCATAACAGTGTTCTCCAGCCATTAAATTATAATATGCTGTGACAGCTTTCATCATAAAAAAGAGAGAGAGAGAAGCCACATAACGTTTTCAAGTCACAAGCACACGCCAGCCGTTTAAAGTTCGCTTTATGTGTAAAATCTCTCTCTCTCTCCCTCTGTCTCTCTCTATTTCTCTGTCTCTCTCTCCTTCTCTCTCTGTCTCTCTCTTTCTATTTCTCTCTCTGTCTCTCTCTCTCTCTCTCTCTCTCTTTTCTCTCTCTCTCTCTCTCTCTCTGTCTCTCTCTTTCTATTTCTCTCTCTGTCTCTCTCTTTCTCTCTCTGTGTAGGTATCTATCTCCCTCTCTCTGTCTCCTTCTTTCAATTTCCCTCTCTCCATTTGTTTCTCTCTCTGTCTCTCCCTCTCTATCTACCTCGCTCTTTTTCCCTCCCCCTCTTTCTGTATCTCTCCGCCCTTTACCACCCTCTCTCTCTCTCGTAGTCTCTTTCTCCCTCGCTCCATCACCCTTTCACTCTTTCATTCTACTTCCCTCTCGCACTCTCTCTCTTTCTTTCTCCCTCCCTCTCTCTGTATCATTTTCGCCTCCAGCCATCGAACCTTTTTCTTTCCCTTTATTTCGACCTCGTTCCCTTTCCCTGTCTTTCTTTCCTTCTCCTTTCCTCCCTCCTCTACTCGCTCACTCTTTCTCATTCCCTAACCCATTCTCTGTCTGTCTGTCTGTCTGTCTGTCTGTCTGTCTGTCTGTCTATCTGTCTGTTGTCTGTCTGTCTGTGTCTGTTTGTCTGTCTGTCTGTCTGTCTGTCTGTCTGTCTGTCTGTCTGTCTGTCTGTCTGTCTGTCTGTCTGTCTGTCTGTCTCTCTCTCTCTCTCTCTCTCTCTCTCTCTCTCTCTCTCTCCCTCTCTTCCTAGGACATGAGCGATATACAATGCAGTTTTATGCCCCCCCCCCCACACACACACACACACATGCCAATATAACGTGACTGACTGACAAGACTCCATGCATAAAAGTCTCGCAGTGTTCTTATTTTTTTAAGTGTTCAACTTTTCAAGTATTGACATTTTAAAACGATGACACGTGACGGAAATAACCATTTTGGGGGGAGACTACCTGTGTTCTTTAACGGTATTGATTTTTTTTTACATGAAAGATACCAATCTACTATGAGAGAACGCATTTAAATAGAGCAATATAAATCTTAAACAGTACTTTCTATCTTTCTCTCTCCCTTCTCTCTCTCCCCCTCCCCTCTCTCTCTCTCTCTCTCTCTCTCTCTCTCTCTCTCTCTCTCTCTCTCTCTCTCTCTCTCCCTCTCTCTCTCTCTTCACTGTGTTCCGTATGCGACATAGCTCAGATGTGGACATGGAGCGTTAAGAAACCAACCTTGCCTTTTGTCTCTCTATTTATTCACACCACTCTGCCTCTCCAACCTCTTCTTCACTTTTATAGGTTTAAGGAAGCAAAAATGAATTAAGCTATTTTTCCTTACGAAACATGCGCCTGTCTACCTTTTATGGGATGAACAAATTAAACATACGTGCGAAAGAAGTCCTTATACCCCATGGTTATGAATCTAAGTTCGGGGGTAGGCGATTTCCTGCACATGTATTCAGTTTCGCTATTATGTGATTTTCAAGAAACACATGACAGTAGCTGCTCAATATGAAATACAATTGATTTGTCAGGTACAGCATTCTTTTGTTTCTTTAGACTAGAAAGAGCACGCTTCTCTCTCTCTCTCTCTCTCTCTCTCTCTCTCTCTCTCTCTCCTCTCTCCCTTTCTCGTTCTTGATATTTCTTTGTTTATTGTCTCCTAGAATCCGCTTGGGTATCCAGGTAAAAATTCAAAATAAAACGTAATCGTTGATTCAAGCATATTGTTAAGGCATGTTATGATCTAGAAAATATGGGTACCTCATTACCTACAAGTAATAATATAAAAATAAATAGTATGTGTTTTCACTTAGATTCGCAGTCTTCAGGGCTGGATAGGCTGCTAACCTCTACTTGATTCCTAATCTTATTTTTTGTCCTTCTATCTTAATTTCTTTCCACCACAAGTGCGGCATTTAATGTTCACCCGTCCATAACCACCCGTGTTATTTTAAGTGTTTTGTTTCACTGTTCAGTTTCCCGTTTGTTCCACTAATAGATTTAAGCCACCTGGACCCATTGCTTAGCTTAATCAGATTATGGCGATACAATCACAAGTACACCGTACCGTCCAGTATGTTGAGACCTTGCGATACGTGGGTCCATAGCGAAAATGAAGACGATAAGTAAGGAAATCTGCTCCGGCATCCACGAATAGCGCTATTCAAGACTAACAGAGCAAATGACGGCTTAAAAAGATGCATTTATTCCAAAGGGGTGTGGTTATGCCATCCTTTATCGTATAGTCTTTGCTCCGATAAGCGAAGATCTCTATAAGATTAACATCTCCTAGATCTCAAGAAAAGCCATTATACCGCGACGGGTCCCTCGATCGTGTTACCCGAATTTGTTTTGTTAATCTGTTGCTTAGCGTCCAATATTAGCACGATACATGTTGTGAACGGAGCCCAAGACAAACGTCTGGCAATTTTACGTGCTGCCACACAGAGAGATTGGGGTACATGTATCCTGTACTTGGTCGATACATTATATAGACACCGACACAACGATTTTTTAAGAAATGCGGTCGCCATATCAGAGAGGGGATTGAACCAAGGAACTCCTTCGTCGAAGGTCGATGCTCTAAGTTCTCTAACCTGGACACTATTCGCTTCTATCTTCACGTGGAACGCAAACCCTGTGATGTATAACGTATCGCCAGATGGGAGTTAAGCGGGCAGTGGTCACTCCAGGTCGCATGGCGGGCGACTCGCGGGCGGACCAGCAGGTCCAATGAGATAAACCTGGCCTGGGCTACTGTAAATAATCAGGTGCCATTAGGGCCGGCCTGTATCAACACTGGCGTCTCCCCTGGGGGTGCTGGCCGCAGATCTACTAGTAGAGATCTTGCGAGATATAGGCCCAATGCGAAAACGGAAGCGATATGTGAGGGAATCTGCACCGGCGTTCAACAATAGCTCTATCCGAAGCTTAACAAGTCGAAGATTCATAAGCAATGAAACAGAGATTAGAAAACCATACAATGTAGGTCTACGGGTCATGCTTATATATCCGTTATCGACTCGCGGATCGCAAAGCCTGGAACGATACAGGCAACCACGGCGCTCTCAGTGTAGTGTATCCAGGGCCTGAGTGGTCGCCTCGGGATGCGACTGCTATCTGGTTTCGGCATAAGTAAATTATATAATGGAATGGGAGATGATGATGATGATGATGATGATGATGATGATGATGATGATGATGATGATGATGATGATGATGATGATGATGATGATGATGATGATGATGATGATGATGATGATGATGATGATGATAGGGATAATTATGATAACAAAACATCAACAGCATGCAGCAAAAGAAAATGCGGTTTCTAGGGTTCTTTTAAAATTGTATTTTAATTGTTTTTGGTTAACAGAACTTCTATTAGTACTACAAGAGGTATGAAGAATTCAAAAAACACAGAGGATTATAAACTAAAAGTCGGTCAACGAAAACATCTTTTACGGCAGACCATCTATACACCCAGTCACTCCTCTCTGGGCTAGAAATTTATAAATTTAGAGATCGTAACAGACACGGCCCACCCTGAGTCCAGAGCTAGGGAAAAGCCCATTGCAGATCCCAGTAATGAGGGTTTCATGTTCTAAACTCCTGGGCTTGTGTAAACTTAGGGGATGCTCAGGGTTGAATCCTGTGAATGGAGGGTGTATCACTGTATCCAGCTACACTGTACATCTTCCTCTGAGTTTATCCACGTATGGAGATCTGCTCTTTGGATAGGGACCTTGCGATAATGAGGTATTTGGCGAAAACGAAGACGATAGGTAAGGGAATCTGTACCGGCGTCCAATCATAGCTCTATGCTAGACTTGCGGAGCCAATGAGCGATAGTCAAATACCATGCCCATGGAGCGTGATTACGTCATCGGTCATTGTCGTGTAGATGGTAAAGCATGTTATGGGTCTTTCATGTACTTTCATTAGTAATGAATTGATATTAAAAAAAAAAAGTTTGTACATGTATTGATCTTCAGCATTGGGTATCAATCCCCATTCTTTTCAAATCATATACCACTTTTGTCCTCCTACTAATTTCATCATAATTAAAGCAATGACACTCTTAGTTATCAGCACAGGCTATCAATAAATCATTAAATACAATGAAGTTATAGTACATGTTCTTATTAGTATGGACTCACCATTGTCCTTTTAGTTCTTTACTCGGGGGGAGGGGGGGGCGTGGTTCCAGGGGTAGAACATCGGATTCCGACGCAAAAGGTCCCGAGTTCGAATCCTGGCTGTTGCGCTCCCTACTGGTTGGGTCGGTGTCAGTATAATGTGACCTACTGAGACAGGAGTCATGGTATCCCCGCTCTGTCTCGTGTGTGGCAGCGCATAAAATTATCAGACGTCCGTCTTGGGTCCCGTCGACAATATAGCCTATGTAGTGCTGCTGTTGGACGTTAAACCAACCCAACCCTACCCAACCCTTTACCCTCCGGGGGAACCTGGGAAACAGTAAACCCACAGCGGATCTCTCTCTCTCTCTCTCTCTCTCTCTCTCTCTCTTTATCTCTCTTTCTCTCTCTCTCTCTCTCTCTCTCTCTCTCTCTCTCTTTATCTCTCTTTCTCTCTGTCTCTCCCCCCTCTCTCTCTTTCTAGCGAAGTTACTATACTTACTTCGGCATATTGCACCAGAGCATAATGAATTGTAATCTCATTCAACGACAAAAATTAATCTACATTTTCACGAAACACGTTAAGACATGCTTTCATGATGCAAGTGTTTCTGCGTTCACGAGCTTAAAAAAATGGGGTAATGTACCATGGGTTCGTCACAAAGATAGAGAAAAGCAGGATGCCTGTTGTATACGGCTTATCTTGCGAGCCTGCTCTTGCCAACCAAGCCTCTGTAAACGGCACCGGACTGGGGCACGTTTCTCAGACAAGTCGTGTTGGAAATTGGCAATGACGTGCAAGGTGATAAGAAAAGGAAAATTTGCTCGCCTCGCAAAAGATTAACTTCCAGTTCCATTTTCTAATTTTAACTGAAATATGAAGAAAAAAAAGAGGAAAACAACAAACGAACAAAAATATAATAAGCAAAACAACGGTGTATAACTGTGGCCAAAATAAAAACAATCCAGAAAAAAAATAACTTCATGGATTATGTAGATTATGTAAACATTGTTTCGAAGATCTTAAGCTGCCGAATTTATTTCTCGTTAGTGTATTTGTAGCCGCATAAGATTAACTTTCACTATATTTTTCATATTGAACTTGCAAAATGGACATTACGGGGATGCCTGGATTTCTGTCACAATCGGTCACATTTTACCGAGCCCGACCCAACAAAAAGGGAAAGAATCCGAACTGAATCGGAAAATAAATACATTTATGATCGATTGTGGGTTTCGAAACGGTACCTCCCGCCCGATAGGAATACCCAAGCTCTATCACTTGCACCAGCCCCCCCCCCCCCCCCCTTTCCCCCGATATTTTTTATTATAAGGTGGCGCTCGGTGTTGAGTACACAATTTTCCCCCTGGTAATTCAGCATCAATGTAACATCGAATCCTGTCTCCCCCCCCCCCCCCCCATAGAAGGTGTGTGTTTGGGGGGAAAAAAAAGGGGGGGGGGTTGTAGGCTGAAGTGGTAGAGCGGTTCATAAATCGGGACGCAACGGTCTCTGGTTGGAAAACCCACGATCGATCACGAATTTATTGGTTGTATTAAGTATATCTATGTGACAGCAGATCAAATTTGTAGACGATAAGCTTGGAACCCATCCACAATATACCATAATTATATATACTGATGACACTGAACGTTAAGCAACCTCCTCAACTCAACTTGCATCAACTTTCTCCTCCACAGCGGCCATTTCGCCGTGGTTCGCAGGGCCGTGCACAAGAAGTCCGGAGACGCGTTCGCCGCCAAGTTTATCCGCAAGCGTCGCGGTGGCGGCCGGAAGGGCGCCAAGGCTGAGGACATCCAGAGGGAGGTGACCATCCTCAGGCAGCTTGACCACGAGAATGTTATCCGCCTGTACGATGTGTACGAGACCGGCATTGAGGTCATCCTCATCCTCGAGCTGTGAGTACTAGCTGTTTCAGTTGTTTTTGTTGTTGGTGATGGTGGTGTTTGTTGTTGTTGTTCTTGTTGTTGTCGTTTTCGATGATGTTTGCGGTGTTAACGAGGACCTACTTGTGCTTGTTGTTGTTGTTTTTGTTGCTGTTGCTGCTGATGCTATTGTTATTACTATTTTTTCTTGTTCTTGTTCTTCTTGTTCTTGTTCTTGTTCTTGTTCTTGTTCTTCTTCTTCTTCTTCTTCTTCTTCTTCTTCTTCTTCTTCTTCTTCTTCTTCTTCTTCTTCTTCTTCTTCTTCTTCTTCTTCTTCTTCTTCTTCTTCTTCTTCTTCTTCTTCTTCTTCTTCTTCTTCTTCTTCTTCTTCTTCTTCTTCTTCTTCTTCTTCTTCTTCTTCTTCTTCTTCTTCTTCTTCTTCTTCTTCTTTTTTCTTCTTCTCCTTCACCATCGTATTTTCAAGGTGTATTTGGTTAATTACTATGAATTAAGTGTTAATGAAGTTATAGCCTGCTGAAACGATGGGTAACCTGAATCGAGATTACATTTCCAGTTGTTTTTTATGGTATTAGATCGGAGAATATAACACGATACTTGACATGCACCGATTCGTTCACTTCAGCTTGTAAATTAATCTACAGAATACATCTACTTTCAAACTCTGCTTATCAATTTTATGTGTGTCATCAGAGAGTACGCTAACCTTGTGCTCAATATTTTTCACTGTGCCACTATTTATGAAATCATTAACTTATTTCGAAGCAGTCAATTTGCTCGTGTAAGCAATCATTACTATCTGGTTGCATCAATTTTATCGGGGATTCCCTCCATCTGCAAAAATCAATATGGTAACCGCATCATTCTGAGGTGACCTCTATTACCCAAAGTGTGGAAGGCTCTGCAGTTAGTGGTTTGCACAGATGTTCTGGTTTGTTTACTCCGTGGGTTTCCATGTTTTGATACTTAGCCATGAATAACAGCGTGACTCCAGCAGTCCAAACTTGTCGATACTGACAATGGCTTGTCAAGGAGACCCTGTGCATGTATATATACACCACCTGTCGCCTCACTGGAGTGCCTACTGATGTATCTACAGTGACAGATCTTGGGTGCTGGCGGTCATCTTTTTTCTCGACACAACTGATTTTTGTATGTTAAAAAGCACTTTATTGAATTATTATTATTTGTTGTTTTTCGTATTTTCTCTTACAGAGACAAGATAAAACTTCTGCAGTTGAAAAAAAAAACCCTTCACGGCCACACTTTCGTCTTTCCAGTTTCAATATTGATATTTGAAATCTTCTCAGTTTTACACTCCCTGAACGAGTGATTTGGTTTATTAACTTTCGGCACCATTGCTATATTGTAGAGGGGTTTCAGACTCACATCTGAAGCCAGACTCATATATATTGCCCGATCGTGGTTTCGAACCGATAAAGAGACCAATGCTTTACAACTTGCGCCAGTTCGCCCTCTTTAAACTTCCTAGGTCCCGCACAATACATTCCCCAGACGGGAACTTTAACGGAGATTGGAACCCGCTACCTATGCTTGTCACTCCAGAGTTCTGACTGTACTACCGGCGCTCACATTTTTGTCGGGAATCACCTCACATTTACTACAAAGAACGACTATCTGCGGCTCACAGACCACCCTCCCCCACCCACCCCAGCAAAAATGCAAAAAAATATATAAACAATAACAAGTCAATAGCAAAAGCTAAATATACCAATTAAACAAACCGAATTACCAGAACCCGAATGTGCTTCGTGTATGAGGATGACAATGATACTACAGTATCCACCCCACCCCCACCCCTACCTCCACACCCTTATAATTTACGCAATCATGATTGATAATCTCTGTGTGCTGGTTCGAGACGCATAAAATCAATTCACGACCACTGAGGTCTGAGGGCGACCCGGCCGTAAACTGCAAGTACTACACACTGCATCGATTAGACTGTGTGTGTGTGTTGTTTTAGTCAGATGTGCTGTGCGTCTAGTTTCAGCCGCAATGATTATTGATAGAGAACCACTGCCAAAAATGCACCTGAAAAAAAAAAATTAAACTTGCTATTAGTTAAAAGAATTAACAAGCACTATCCCTATACAATGTCATCGCCACATTTATTTTCTCTTTCTAGGTTTGTGAATTGGGTTGAAAGTGAGAAACGTCTTCTGCGATTTTAAAGGAACATGTTCACCTTTTATTTTTAAAGAATATAATTATTAAGGTAGAAGGGCAAGGAAGAGAGAAAAGAAAAGAGAGAGACCTAGAATGAAATAAATAAGGAAGACAGCGGGAGAGAGAGAGGGGTAAGAGGAGAGGGAACCAGAGCGATGTAGATGAAGAAGGAGAGAGAGAGAGAGAGAGAGAGAGAGAGAGAGAGAGAGAGAGAGAGAGAGAGAGAGAGAGAGAGAGAGAGAGAGAGAGAGAGAGAGAGAGAGAGAGAGAGAGAGGTAGAGGGGAGGAGGAGAGACAGACAGACACAAGCACACATAGTCAATAAAAACTAATGGGAAAGAAAGTATTACAATAGGCTAAGGTTACAAGTTGTATAATGGTCTAGCCTATCTCATTTCTGAAATACGAAATATTTACAGCATTTTATAAACAATATAGGACATTATGCAAATAAGCTCACGTAATATTGAACATAAGAGCACGCTGAAATAACATCTTTTACAAAGCACTTTTCTAAAACAGGTTAAAGTTTGTATGTGGTCCACAAAACATTTGTGTTGCAGAAATGGGGCTCTGAATTATTTAGTGGGTTACAGTGTTTGTTGATTGCCCGCATAATTGTCTTAGCAGCCTCTCGGAATAGGCCGGCTTCTCCCGTCTATAATGTTAGTATCTATTTCACCCCCAACAAGTGGTTTGGGAGGTTTGGGGAGAGGGGTGGGGGTTGCGAACTGGGTAAAGGGATATAGCCTTGCTCCATCAATCGGGGAGTCCCTGGTTCCAAACCCACACTTGGTAAAAAAAAAATGTGTTTGATCAATTTCGTCCCCTTCTGGTTGGGTCGTTGTCAGTATTATGTCACCGGCTGGGACAGGAGTCATGGAATCCCCGTACTGTCTCTGTGTGGCAGGACGTAAAGTTGTCAGATATTAGTCTTGGGCCTCGTATTCAATAACGCCTAATAAGTGATGACATTGGACTCTAGACAACAAAGAAAAATCAAACAAACGAAACCCCAACAATATCTAGAGTAAATTGTATCTACATTGATTTTTTTAACTGCTAGCGAATGTAGCGTCACTACTTACAACTAAATTGGAATTGATTTTTTATCTCTCCGTTTTTTTGTTTTTTGCTGTTGTTTTTAACCTGTTTCCTGTAAAATTGTTTGTTTAAAATTGAAAACAAAAAGTTGTGTTTGGCTGAACATTTCTCTCTAATCGATCTTCCGAATACTTGAACCGATCATTTATTACTCATCAAAGAACACTTAAATTTAAGCTGCTGGAAATATTCAATTTACCGAAACATCATTGATGAACGTGTTTTTAAGAATGTAGAAAAAATACAAAGGCCTACGAACAGATAATAATATAAATTAGTGACGTATTTGTGCTCTCAAATACTCCTTTCCCTCCTACGGTAACAATATCCCTTGAACTGATCAGGTGTTGTGATATCAACGTTTTTCTTTCCCCACGGATTTTAAAACTGAAAGAACCCTGAAGAAACATAGTTCGTAGTTTTCAAAAAATGATTCAGCTGAGTCTATAGTCTTTTGAAAAAACCTCTTTCAAATTTTTATCAAAACGGTGGATTAATCTTGTGGTGGATTATTTTTTAATTTTAACTTTGTTTTCCTTTTCCTAACATTTTTTTCTTTCCTCCTTTGCACAGTTGAGATACCGATGATTTATATTTTTACCATGGATAAAATCAATAATGCATATTGTGTCATTGAGCATGTCTGGCTTTTACGGGCCTGATAAAAGTATGGTAAACTAATATAGATCTAAATTGTTATAGAAGTCCTGGCAGCAAACAGATTTGGTAAAGCCTGATCTGAGGGCAATGAAAAATACAGGATCTTTGTTTAATTTTAACATTGGTTTCTTGTTTTGTAAAGAGAAAAGCTGTGTTTGTCAACCAGAACTTCACGACATGCTAGTGACAGGCGTTTCTTAATGGGTCTGTATATATATCTAACAGTTTGGAGACATCAGAAATCAATTCAAATACCGACAGAAACACCGTTAGCATGACAACACATAAACAAACTTGACTTTATGAGCCATTTTCATGACATTTTGTCAGCAAGCAACCTCTTTTGTTAATGTCAATGCTTAGGAAACGATGGCAAAGTCAATATGTTTTGCCTGAAGATTAATTTAAAAAAGAGGTCACAATATAGACATAAAACCCACCATCAATGAGCGTTTCAATCGAAAAAAAATATCAAGAAATCTCGTGATATTAAAAGCACCCAGTTAGTAGGAAAAGATCATGAATTTTGAAATGTTTCAGCAAAAGAAAATTCAATAAATGTACATAACATTGCTGCCTTCAATGATTTTTTTTCTACACCCACCTTCCTGCTTTTATGTTTCTTTCCCTTGTAAAGACTTGCCTTTTTGTCCTTTTGTAAATACTTTTCTTCGTTGTTTTGTCAAGATTGATTTAAGCCTTGGCCTTATGCAAAAGATAAACCCAGTATCTTTGCTTATACTAAAACAACGCGAGAAGTCTGTTTACTGCTTTGATTAATGTTTTCTTGTTCAGTCCAGCCTTCCACAATTACACAGCCTCTTGTGGCTTGAGGCAAACCACTTGTAGTCAGGTCTATGATGGTACTTGAGTGGTGATAAAAACAGCTTTCTCTTCACTCAGATCTCTCCGATTCGGCACACTTAAGCCGCACAGTGCAAATATGCACGTATACAAGAGAGAAGCATACATCGATTTTGGTATGTTCCATGCTGTGAATTCAATAGTAGTAAAACATTTGAAAATCTGCGAAATCGATGAACATGATTCTGAACTTTTCTTGACCCGTTTTAAGCAGTTGTCGATAAAATCATACTTTTTCAGAACTGAACAGATTTTTTACATTCTTTTCTTGTAGTAAAATTAATCATCGTATAGCGCTGAACCTATGCAGAAGCAAAACATTATTATACTAAATAATTCTATCTGTGTGTTGTTTATGTTGTGCGTGTGTGTCCTTTATTGCAAAGTAAAGTTAGTCCGCATAAAAAAGTGTCTGACGTTGAGATCTGCACCGTCTCAATCATGTTTATTCCTTGCATTCGATACGTTTATATATTTTCATAATTTTTTTACATTCTGATAGAATCCTTTACCTGTTTTATAACATCAATCTACCAGACCAAGTTAAAAGCTGTGATAGGCTACTACGTGTTTCTGTCAAACTTGACATAATTATTTCATAACTTGTTTCACGATAAGAGCTAAAATGATAGAAGATTCCTCATTTATCTCATCTATAATGCCATTCCCACTGGTATCTGTATTGTTTTTGTAATAAATTTACATTTATAGAAGAATAAATTGAAATACAGTTATTATTTATTAATCCCCAAATTGGTATTTCTTAAAAAAAAAACACACACATAAAAACAAACAAAACAAAACACCTAAAAAGCTATCGAGACTGCAATTAAATCAATAAAGTGTCATTGTGTTTTTTCTTCATCACTGATTCTGCTCATCGCTTCAATGTCTCTTTCTTCCGTTAACACTATTCTACTGGACCCAATCTTACTGTCTTTAAGGCACAGTTTCCATTAGTTTAGCGGTGGCTCTGGGGTAGAACATCGGATTCTGACGCAAAAGGTATTGTGGTTCGAGCCCTGGCGATTTGGCTCTCTTGGATAGGTCGGTGTCAGTTTAATGTGAACGGCTGAGACAGGAGTCATGGTAACCCCACTCAATCTCGTGTGTGGCAGCACCTAAATTGTCAGACGGCAGTCTTGAGATCCGTCCACTATATAGCCTATAATTATAGGGCTGGCTAATGTTGGACGTAAAACCGAATCAACTTCTCCATTAGTTTAGCATAGAATGCATTATCGCCAGCCCAAACGTTGCAATGGTTATCACTCTACTCAATCTTTATACAAACCATAGACCTTTGATATATAAAATAGGCAATATCGTTTAATCCCCAACCTATGTTGATTTGTATTACGCAGGACTGACTCACGCTAAATCGATGAACTCGATTTTTTTAGCTTCAGTTATGCTGGGGCAAAGCTTTGAATAAACATTCATGTGCACTTTAGGCCGTTAGATAGACTGCGTCTAGTATAGGAAGCTATTATTGGGATTTGATAACCCTGTCATGTCCTGTTAAGAAATGTTCTGATTTTTACAATACACAACTAGAGAAAAAACGATATTAAGATATCCCAAGTTAATTCTTATTTCGGACGCTATGAAGTGGAAATAAATTGGGTTGAGTTCTGTCGGTTCTCGTCCAATGTCAGCACTATATTGGCTATGTTGTCATCGAACCACAAGAGCATCGTTTGACAATAATAATTATTTTTCTACGTGCTGCCTCCGTGTGAAAAAGTATCGCACTCAACATGCAAAAGTACTTCAACGAAACAAGAAGAAGTCGGTAAACTACGTTTCCTACACACTTATATGGCTACTTGATTCCCTTTCTTGCAAGAATAATTATGAAACATGCATTTCCGTTCATGGTGGACTTGACTTTTTGTTTTGTTAAGACAAATTGATCAACATGTGTTTTTCTTAAAGAGTCACGCGTCCCTTTCATCCACAAAACTATAGTATTTGATCTTTCACACACTTTTTCACCACCAATTATTTGTTGATAATACACGTTATTATGGTATTGACTTGTAACGCAAAACATTTTTTCCTTAATTTTTATAGTGTGGTTCTCTCAGATCAATTGCATTAGTATTCATATAGCTGTACAGCCAACATAAATCGTTCGCTCCTTAAAGACTTAAATGTTTATATCATTGGCGTAATCACATAATAAGAAAATAATATACACTGTCTTTCAGTTTTCTTTGTCGCTTTAGGTATTTCGTATTGGTTGGATTTTAATCAGTCACTCTAAAGACACACACACACACACACACACAAATGTATCGTAGATAATTGGGACTACGCAAATTGCAGTATATCACGCGTATTTGTTTAATGCTGGTATACCGCCTTTATCCAGAATATCAGTTTTCCAACTGAAGATGCCTAGGTCTAGAAAATAGTTTCCACGTGGGCGCCCTGCCCTCTTTCTACAATGTTCTAACAGATAAGGTCTAGGTTGTACCTTAACATCTCGAGGAAATGAGCATCCATAGTATCTTAAAACTGTGACCCAGTACTGTCAATAAGCAAGTCTTTATGGTCACTATTGACTGTTGACCTATATCTAGGTAACTGGTTTATTGATGACCTCTTTCGTCCATTCTAAAACTGGTCAATCACTCGGAAAAAAAAATACTAACTTGTAGAGATTCGATGCGCTGGTCGCAAGATTATTATCTTAGGTTTTCTTTAAAAAAGAAAATTGATACAACCCGGAGAGGTTATATCGGCTTCTCGCCGATGCCAAAATAATCGGGTCAATATCCAAAATTCGGTTTTTCCCCTTAGGAGTTGTCAATTTTCTTTCAAATTCTGCTTTAAGAAAGAAATTTTTCTGACCTAAATATTTTGTTTCTTTTTTTTTTTTTGAAAAGTGATGTGAGTTATAGTTTTCATGTTTGATTGGAAAAATGATAAATAACATGCTCCAACAAAGCGACACCGCAGCCGGCAGTAATAATAAATACATGTCCAGGGCACAATGTCTATTCATTTTTATCTGACTGAACACTTTTTGCGTACGTTATTTCTTTCTTTACCTTCTCTTCCCATCCAAATCTTGGAAATAATTTAGGCTTGATTTAGTTACATTCTACTCACAAAGCGAGGGTTCCAACATTTCTCATTTTCGCTCTATCTTTTCTACGAACTGATAACATAAGTTTTATAGGCGACGGTGAGCTACCTCCCAGCACCACCGCACTAATGAAGACTAATTTGAAGTTGGCTGGCCCAAGACGATAAAAGACAAGATAAAGGTATGGAGTCTTGTCGATAAACATTCCCACCATGGGAGCTACACAATGTAGATCCATGGTGTTATTACTTAGAAGGCAACGTACACGACCAAATGAGCTAGTAATGTAGACAGTGTGGAAATCATAAGGCGGGAAAGGAGGAAGGGAGAGAGAGAGAGAGAGAGAGAGAGAGAGAGAGAGAGAGAGAGAGAGAGAGAGAGAGAGAGAGAAAGAGAGAGAGAGAGAGTTGGGGGAGGGAGAGAGAAAGACATAGACAGAGAGGAGGCAGGGTGATAGATGGCTAACGATGGGTGAGGGAAAAGAAAGGGTAAATAAGGGAAGATAGATTAAAACGTTTAAAGAGATGAGAGGGAGAGAGGATGAGAGATACGACTCGAGAAGAACGTAAAGACATATGCAGTTGTACCGTAGATGAAAATTCAAAGTTATAAACCGAAAACGAATAACCAAAAAGTTTTCAACCATTGATTAAACAGGGAAAACAAAAATTAATACTCGTATTAAATAATAACACTTTCATTGTTAAGGTATACTGATAATTTAAACTCAAAGTCTGAAACACAAGACTAAGGGTGATGTTAAAGTATACAGATATTTTAAACTTTAAGTATGAACTACTAGACTAAAGGTGATGTTAAAGTATACAGATAATTTAAACTCAAAGTCTGAAGTACAAGACTGAGTGTGAGTACCTGTACCGCCCTGCGTGACTCACTAGCATTGGCTCTCCACTAGTCAGCCTTGCCCCAGTTGTGAAAACCAGAGAGTACAACCATTATGCTCTGAGGACAAAGGATGGAATCCTTGAAGACTGTGTATTGGTACACGTACTTTTTACCGTAGAAAATAATAAGGAAAGTAAGTGTATTTGTACTTTAAAAACATGCGATGTAAGGATGGTGAAAGCAGCGGTAATATGGCGAGTATGTGATTTTGAATGGTTTGAAACTCACAATGAAGCTCAAAGGATATTATTATATAAATGAAAAAATTCATAGCTCTGCGTGCCGAATTTGAAGTCATAAATAAGGACTTAGTATTATCATTGAAACAGAAGGAAGACTTAGTATTATCATTGAAACAGATTGAAGGACACAGGCGTAATGAGCATCAGTTTACGGTGATTTAACGAAAAATCAAGATTTCGTCATGAACCTCAAAATGAAAAAAAAAAAAAGAAAAAGGACGAAAGGGAAAATATTTTACATTTTTGTTAACATGAAATATATACTCGAAATCCATTAGTGAGTTTCCGGTTCACTAGCCTTACATGTGATAAACATTTCATTTCCTGCAAATTGTAAGATCCAAACATAATAACTAAAAATATGGACGGTTTAAACTTACTCAAGATGTCTCAGAACTTTTACACACCTTAATTACGCTGCTTAAGACAGCCAGCAAACAACCCTCTGTGTCTCTTTCTAGCGCATAGGTGTGAGTGTTGGAAAAAGCCAACCCTAACTCACCTACCGAGTCACTCAACTGGAGCGATGCGTTCCAAGTTTATTAGTAAACGATCCTTAGCAAAGGTAAAGTTTGCTAGCTAAGTGAACGATACTTACCTGTAAGTGAAACTTTGCTGTATGTTCTGCAGAACGATCAGTGATCTGCTATGGACCAAATGCTTGAAGTTCTACAGACACATAGCATCGATATGGGCCCCTTGAGATGAAAATCGGCAAGCCGGGCGCCTTTCTCCTTCCTTTCGTGGAGACCTCACTTTTCTCTTGCTCTCAATAAATTATGTCTCATGGGACTAGAAATAATACGGATTAAAGTTGTCCGACGTTTAATATGACACATTCTGTTTTCAATTGGAGAGCGGGCATTTTTTTCTCTTCTTAACTATAACACTTATCAAAGTATAATATTACTTGTTTGACACGTTTCATTTTTAAACGAAGAGACAGAGATTGAGCTAGTAGTAGGATGGGAATTATTGTTTTAAGCTATATCAGTCACGTTGGTTATCAAAATTATATCGGTACCTATCGCCCTTCTAAAGTTCTTAATATTTACCCGAAAAGGTGGTGCAGTTACTATTTTTGCTGTTACTCTGATGGTTTTCTGTTTTTGGGTATTGAGCTCACAATAGAGTTACTATTTTTGCTGTTACTCTGATTGTTTTGTGTTTTTGGTATTGAGCTCACAATAGAACCAATTAGAATCTAAATACTCGAAGAAAAACGATTCCCCGCCCCCTACCCCCTACTAGCTTATACGTTACTAAGAGCCAACTCTCTCGAAACAACAAAAACTAACAGGCATAAAAAAGCGTTAAAAAAACTACAACTAGAAACTCCGACAAAAAACAACAAAACAAAACTACTCCAACAACAAAAGAATAACTAAAAAGAAAAAAAAAAACCAAGCGTCCGTCAGGCAGGAAAAGGCAGGAAAGGCGTCTGCATGGCTAGGACTAAAATAGGAAAAGATTCTAGAATAAGCTTTGATCACTCGCACAAAAAAAAAACGATGGATCAGGAATATTGTTATTAACTATTTCCCTTGCTTATTGTTTGAAAATAATCACTTTTGGGAGAAGCATGCACTTTTACACTAAGCGCTGGATCAAATGGATTTTTGTAGACATGATCTGGATGATTTATTTTTCTTTTTACTAATATGATATCGTTTCTTTTGTAGCTTTCTGAAAACCAGACCCCTTTAGCAATCTGATCCGCACAGGTAAGGTGACGACGAGAGCTCTATTGTTTGGGTCTGTTCAAAATGATGAACTGGAAACAAGAATCACAATGTGTTTTTGTTGTTGTTGTTATTGTTGTTGTTGCTCTTTTTTCGCCTTTTTTACTTTTAACATTGGCAGGCAGAATAAACTTTTTTTTTGCTGTATTCTTGAGGCAAAAGTTGAAGGAACGTCGAGAGAGAGAGAGAGAGAGAGAGAGAGAGAGAGAGAGAGAGAGAGAAAGAGAAAGGAAGGGAAAGAAAGAAAGAAATAGGACGAAACATAGAGAGAAAGGGAGGGGCTGCAATGTTGCTTTTTTGCTGTAGGAATAGAAACACAATAATTTACCAACTACTGATTAAATAACGTAGAATTACCCTGCTCTTAAGCGATGCCACACTTTAAGACATCCACTATACAAACCCTGATAAAAATATCTCAGCCTGATAGTATTTCAATTGTGTACCTGTTTAGCTTATTAAGAAAAAGCAAGAACATACATTATTGCAAAATACGCCTCTCTAAGCATAAGGCACAAAACTACTAGATAAAAACCAAGCGTAATGAAAAATTGAAGTGAGCAAAAGGTAGTCACATTGAAACTACAAATGCTGATGCTTCTCTCTCTCTCTCTCTCTCTCTCTCTCTCTCTCTCTCTCTCTCATGTGATCGGCTGAGACAGGAGTCATGGTATCCCCACCCTGGCTCGTGTGTGGCAGCACATAAAATTGTCAGACGCCAGTCTTGGGATCCGTCCACAATATAGTCATAAAAAGAAAACAAAATTCCGGGACGGGAAATCCCCGAACCTTTCGTTTAATATACCTAGCTTTTGTGATCGCCACGGCGACAGAACCCAGAGATGGATGTCCGAAGGTGGCCATTTACATTACACTGCCACTGCCACCGACCCACTCTAGTTTTTAATGTGGCATTTAGAGCCGGTTTCGAACCCGCAGCATTTCGATAAGAAAAGTGCTCTTGGGCAGCCGTGCCCCCTTCTCGAACAGAAAAATTCTGCACCCGTTCAGATCTTAGTATGTCAGTGTTTCTTTGTTCATTTGATATTCCCTTTATAGCCATAATGTATCTTTGGGTCCTTATGTCTAACTTTGCCTATCCCAGTCTGCATTGTTATTTGACTGCCTTGTATGTGATAAAAGTAACAATAGCTTCTTTATCGGGGAAAATTTATGATTTTCCGCTATCAAATGTTAAATAAAAACAAAACAAGAAGCAAAATCAACGAAAAGATAACACAGCATAACTGCAATGCCTGAAGACATTGAAAAGACAAGAAAACGAATATCGTTGAGGATAATAGTTAAAACAATTAAAAAGTAGCCTATGGTGTGTTTTTAAAACTCTTATAATTACTCACGCAGCATTATAATTGGCTTACTGCTTCCATTCTGAAGCTATGCTCTTGAATGCTCCTTCTTTTGCGTTCTTTGATCTATTTCCCATCGTCAGCCTGGTAACAATGTTAAGTTCTCTGCATAATGAATGATTGTATGTATGTGCTTTTACGTGGGGAGTCACTCAGTCTCTCTGTAGTGTAAAAGAAGAGAGATAGCAAGTCTAAGCATGTTTCATTTTATCGCTCTCTCGCCCATCTCTCTCTCTCTCTCTCTCTCTCTCTCTCTCTCTCTCTCTCTCTCTTTCACACGTGTGATGTTTCCCACACTATTTTATTGAGGGGTTTTTAACATGTTCATTCATGTAAAAAATTGCCTAGAACCATAAGCAAGTCCATATGCTCCTTTTTTGTCTTTTATTTTAACCAAGCTCTGAAAAGCTTAACGATAATTCCCCTTGCGCGTCCTTTTCTGAAAAGTTTTTTTGAAACGTTACTTTCGAAACTTAAACATTAGTCATTGGAGTAAGCCTGAGTCATAACTTAATTATCCTTTAAAATTAGTTTGCTTTAACACTCGTAGATACCTACATCCTGTAGTTTTTTTTTAAATAAAAAAGTTCAGGCTTTATCATTCTTTTATTTTACATGAACTGAAACCAGCCGTGCAAATCTTTTTATGTCACTTTAGCCCTACTGTTTAGCCTGCCCATAATTATTCTACAACAAAAGTTGTGTGTGTAAACAATCAAGAGCTCTGAACGTGGGTCCACGGTACATGGTATACGTCTTCTTCATGCCCAGGTGCTTCGCTAGCCCGCCTGTCAAGGCTAAAATTGCTCGACGAGAGATGTTGCTTGTGTTAATTTCAAGGTTTCACAGCCCCTGGTTTTACTCGTTGCACCTGTGGAGCCCCGGATGTGGTTTTACTCAATGTTTGGTGCGTTCAGATGTTTAAAAAACAAGGGAGATCAGGACCAGTGGTGCTGCAAACAGATTTACCTCCCGGTAGTTTCCGGAAAAGTCTTACAGGATGCTGGAAGACAAGAGTTGAAAGAGAAAAAGGCATACAAAAAATATTGTCATGGCTTTACACAGGATTTTACAAAAATATACGAAAATGATGGATTTTTTAAAATGAAAGATCAACAGCATGCTAGGCTACCAATTCAAGGTGTTGCTTGCTGGTGCATTTTTCAAGTATAGGATTACGATAAGACTTTTAAAGTTCGAAAATAATTATATGAATACATATATGAATACATGATGGGAAGGAGATATACGTGTAGTTTTAGACGTTTCCTCTTTGATCTTACCGTTTAGATAAAAAATGTCTTTTGTTGTCGAAACGTATATACATGTAGTCCTGATCTCCTATACCTAAAGTTATACAGGCGTTTTGCAAGACGTGGGGCAACAGGGATTGTGAAAAAATCATTGTTTGGACTTTGCTACATACCAACTAGCCAGCTTTGCTTTCATCAGACTAATTTATGTCAATCTATATTTTTACCATTTACCCTTTTCCATCCCTATCACTCTCTCTCTCTTTCTCTCTGTTTCTCTATCTTTCTGTATCTCTGTACATCTATCTGTCTATCTGCATATCTATCTATCTCTGTTCTGTCCCTCTCTGTCTTTTTTTTTACCTTTCTATGTCTCTTTTTTATCTCCTCCTCCAGATCTCCCCTTCTGCCATTTAAAGTCAATCATTATTTTATGGTTTTATTACCCGCAAGCACCCACACACGCACACACACACACACAAAATTATATACAACTTCTCGCTACTTCAGATCTTGTCCGGGGGGCGCGGTGGCCCAGGGGTAGAACATCGGCTTCCGACGCAAAAGGTCCCGAGTTCGAATCCTGGCTGTTGCAATCCCTACACGTTGGGTCGGTGTCAGTATAATGTGACTGGCTGAGACAGGAGTCATGGTATCCCCCTATCTATCTTTCCGCCAATCTATCTCTCTACCTATCTATCTTTCCGCCAATCTATCTCTCTACCTATCTATCTTTCTCAATCTATCTTTATTTATTAATGTTCATATAAAAGGTAAAGTTTATTTCTTTATAATTTTATTAATCAATTATATCAACAACAAAAGACAAACAAAAACTATTGATCAATCTACATAGAAAGCGTTTCCTGTTGTCGAACAGAAAAAAACTAGTCGCCTGAGGAGAGCAACAGCTCGAAACTCCGGAGTTGCGACAGGCAAGTAATTTTATTATATATATATATCTTTTCGCTTCTTCAGATCTTGTCCTCATTCTTGCTCAGCCCTCACCACCCTGATCTAAGTCTCGACCTACTTCCAGTCACTGATTTGATGATTATGCCGACCATCTCTCTCTCTCTCTCTCTCTCTCTCTATATATATATATATATATATATATATATATATATACTGTCTCTGTCTATCTGTCTGTCTCTCCGCTCTCTCAATGTCTCTACCCATCTTCCCCTTCTTACCCACTCTGCATCCCATTCGACGTAATTCAATTTATTTCCCTCAGTTTTCCTGTTCTCTCTAGCTATATCAGATTTGCTTCTCAGTCGGAATAAAAAAAGGCACCAACCCTATGGAGAATTTGTATGCATAATGCCATCGCCATCTTTCCTGCAACAAACTTGTCTCTTTGCCTAATAATTTGGAAATCTGAAGATCTGAATGTACAGAGTGATAATGTTTGTAACACTGGTCCAATCTTCTAGCATAATTATAACGCTGATAAAATATGACGTTAATCTGTAAAAAAACAACAAACGCAGAGTTATCTTCGCGTATTTATAGTAGAAGGCGATAGCCTATTTTAAAGTGAACTTGGTGTCATGCTAAGAAGTAAATAAAACGACGTTAAAGTAGCTCTTCACAACTACTTATGTTACATAAGTAGACATTTTCGGCTTCCAATTCCATACAGTTATATTAAGATCTTAACTATTTTTGTCTAATTTTTTTTTACTATCTTATAGCCTTAGAATGATATGACCAGAGTTCCTAGATCTTTGCATTGCTTTAAGATGTCTATTTGCTTAATATAAATCATAGTATCAGAGCACATAGGCTTATATTGGTGCAATCTATTCAAAGACAAAACACTCGATATTTTCTGTAACGTTTGCCTTACAGCAAACCCACTTCATTCTCCACCACTGTAATCAAAGCCGCTCAATGAAAGAGCCGGTGAAATAAAGGTGGTTCGACATTTCTACGAACAACATAGTTGGAAAATATCAGACAGCCAGGGGAGGACCTCCAGAATCGATCAATCCAACATTTTAGGAAAGTTTGATCACATGTTGGGCTGTTTGATCGCGCGGGTCTAGATCTATAAACCAGCATCTTTTCTGAGAGCTCCGCTTCCAGACCCTGGCTCACGTACTCATAGCCATACCCGCTCAATGAACTCTACAGCTTATCGATTCACAGATCGATTGTGTGGAATAAAGCAGCTCAGATGCCGCCTAAAGAAGAGGAACGGCAAAATCCGTTTATAATTCTAATTTATAAAGGAAAATCTCATGGAAAATTTAGCAGTTATTTAAAAGTTCCATTTCCAAAATGAAAATGGCGATTACACTTCAAATAACTGTTTTACAATAAATGTTATTATTTAGATAAACATTTTATTTGAAGCTGCTCTTGAAATATTCGAGAGTTGTTGATCTTGGATTTCGCTTGTAAACTTTGAAACTTTGTGGCTATAGCTTGGGTGAATGCTTGTAAAGTTTCGTTAAAAGTCATTCCATCCAAAGGGATGTTTGTGAACAAGAAAAGTTGGCGGAAAAATTGTCAGTATCAACTCCTTATTTCATTAACAGTGACTTTTCAAAATGTGAATATTATTATCTCTATACAAAATTGAATCTGGCAATCTTTTCACAAATTCAAGATTCAGACAGTTTAATGTTTTTATTTCCTTGCAATTTTTAAAAATAAATTTTTAAAATACTCCATTTTACTCTTTTTGATCTTGTAAAATATTTGTTAAAATGGAATTATTTATTATATCCTCCTCTTCTGCTCCCAAATGCAGGGACCACCTTTTGCGTTGTATTTTCTTTATTCTGGATTTGTAAAATACTCGAACAAGGATAGCACCAAAAAAAAAAAAAAAAAAAA
>RQTK01000517.1:41031-54343 GCA_003991915.1 Elysia chlorotica
GAGAGAGAGAGAGAGAGAGAGAGAAGAGAGAGAGAGAGAGAGAGAGAGAGAGAGAGAGAGAGAGAGAGAGAGAGAGAGAGAGAGAGAGAGACGGCTGCCAGCTCTAAAAGTGCTGTTCTATTATTACCTTTTTAGCTTATGTAAACAATGCACTTGGCGTAGTCCTTGTAGACCCTTGACCCAGGGTGACTCGGTCTTTCATCTCCGTCACATATGGTTTTATGTCTGTATTGTTTTTTCCTTCCTATTTTTCCTTCCATAGCTAGAGACTCGTAACTTGTTTTTATTATTATAAAATCAAGGGAACAGTGCTCAAGGAGTCTGTGGAAGGAATTATTGAAAGCGTTGGAGATAATTTAGTTATCACGTTCTTACTACTATTGGTTCTTTTACTAAATGGGAAAGTAAATTGCATTTTCTAATAAATGATGTTAATACTGAAGTAAAGCAGCATGCACATTTCCTCCTTTTGACTTTTTAGTAGTTTTATGCTGCTACTCTCCATCATAACAAATATTTATTTAATTTACCTTTTTTCATATCTAATAGTGATATTTAACACTCTATTCTGTCTTCTTCGTGTGGGTTTTTGCTGCAGTTTTGCCCATCCCCTGAATTTCCATCTAAGCAATACATTCATGTACTTCTGAATGGAAGCTCTATTCTAACACCAGTCGCCTACGAATGTCGTTCGGCGCTCCTTTTCTCTCTCTCTCTCTCTCTCTCTCTCTCTCTCTCTCTCTCTCTCTCTCTTCTTTTTCCCCCTACGTTTTTCCTAGCTCATAACTGGCTTGGCTTCTCAAAGAGCTCATTACTCACCCCCTATTTGAAGCGAGGCGTTTTTACTTGTGGCTCCGTGAGCAACAGCTGAGCAATGTCAAGGCTGGATTCATTCACCTAAAACGTGAAGCTCCAGCGTAGATTACCACACTCCTTTCAAGCTTCCACCGCCGGGAAAAATTTCTTACTTTGTCACACCTCTTTGAATTTCCCCAATACGTTCTGGCAAGGTTTCCCGCAAGGAAAAGAGACCTCCCCCCGCCTTTTTTATGTTACAAATTCCATTTTTTTTAAGTTAAAGAGGGGGTGGTGTTTTAACAAACGCTAAGTACGCTCTGCCGTTTCAAGAGATTCAGGCTTGATTATGTCGTAGATATTAAAGCGTGAATCATGCGCATGATGGCGAGGTTTTTGTGTGTTATGGTTTTAACTTTCTTAAGTGAGAGGCATCTAATAATGAAAGTATATACACAAAAGCTTTTGATTCTACATTGTATTCTCGTTATACAGCTGTATATTGTCGAATGTTTTAATACGGTGTGTATGATAGTAATAGCAATCTGTTTCTTTATTACTCACTCTTCACATCTTTCTATTCATAATATTATGATTCTTGTTTATATTTTTATGGTGTCTATACACATCTGTTAGATTGCTAACCTGCCTCTCATATTTTAGTTTTTTGTTTTGTTTAAAACTATATTTTCCTCAGAAAGTTTTAATGAATATCAAGAGCAGCAAAGAGAATTTCTAGTAGCTTAGAGCAGTTGAAATGTAAAAATGTATATTCTTGACGTGTCAATGAAATAGGTGTCATAAAAAGGGGAACTTCACAGTATAAATAATTATAACTACAAAGGCTTGAAAAAGGAGCTTTTTCGACAGATGCAAAACATGATCTCGTTATAATGCTACAGGAGAATTCGCAGCTGATGTTACATGCACAAATCCAGAACATTTAATGGCAATCTTTCCAATTATAGAAACGAAACGAACACCAGTTTTATCAGTGTTAACCTCTTAAGAGGGTTTTTATAGAACACCAGGTTTGCTTCAACGGCATAGGAAAGATTACACGAGTAAAAACCACATTGTACATTTTGGGAATAATGTAGTATATTCGTGAAGTAAGTGTCTGAGTGAGATATTCCAGAAGCCCAAGGCAAATAGGTCAGGTCGCTCCTTTCAGTCTTACCTCAACGCTAGGGTATTTTTAACTTTGGTCATAATAGATATTAGAAATAAGAGAGGGAAAAAAAGAAAAGATACCACGACCACTCCTAAGCCTTTTGCCCCCAGATTATATCGGTTCACTCTTGAACGACAAAGCTTTTTTTTATTATCGACACAAAGGGTCGATTCTTACCTACTTTTTCCATTTCTAGATATCTGTTAAGACTACAGTTAATCTACATGTCTGTGCAGTTGAGCTTTGCTTCTTTCACATTCCAATCCAGATAACAGATATAGGCATTGTTCTTTCCTTGATTTATGTAATGCATTTAAGTTTGTGCTTGGTATTATCATTTTGCCACTGCTATTTAATATTAATTTAAATAAACACACCACATAAAAAAACAAAACAAACAACAACAACACTCACACTGGTTTTGCGTTTTCAGTTGGTATTAAATAAAAATAACCGGAAAAACCACCAAACTGAAATTGGTTTAACGAAGTTTCACGAAACAAAAATCAAAACGTTACTTTTTTTCTGTATTACATTTCATTTGAAAAAAAAAATTTAAAACATATCTGTGCAATAGGAACATGAGCTTAACTTTACAAAGAGTTTGTAACAGTTATTTTGTTTACTCTGTTTTTAAAATCCAAGCACGGTTAGATGGGCGCCAAGCAGCTCAGATGTAGTGTTTTGGACTGATCAGTAGGAGGTTTGAGATTCAAACCTAGGTTTGTCTCAGCATAGCATTCCTCGGTATACTCGCACGACATAATCTTATCAGACGTTTTGATTTTCGATTGCAAGACACTGTCTCCAACTGTTGCAGAGCTTCCAAGCCAAACAGCCACTAAAAATTACATACTTAGGTTAAAAAGTGTAACGATATCTGTAAATAATACGCTTTTTGACGTAACTTTGGTATGTCTGGTTATATTCCATCCATCCAATTAATTTCACTATTAGAATTGTTAGAACCAGTCCCTTTTCAAGAAAACCCGCATAAGTAGGTTTTTATGTATAATTAATGAATAAGATGAGTAAGAAGGTAAAAGAGGAGATTTTAATGATGCCAGCTACAAGACGTGGTGCAGTACAAAACAAAGAAATAAGAAATGTAAGGAAAGGACGAAAAAACATCTTTCAACCATGAGAACATTCGATAACATAAATAATTGGCAATTACCACATTCACGAAGTAACTAAAATGATTCGTTCGGTTAGATATCTTTTTTTGCACACTTCAAAAGCAGTTTCATTGGCTACCTGCGCGTTTCAAGACTGAAAGTAGCCCATGATCAATACATTTTTTTCTTTAATTTGCAACTTGGTAATTGGTGACACTTATGGTTTTTCATTCGAATGAATTCAAACATTCCTGTAACTATTATAATCCTGTTTCCAGTTGTTTTTTTTTTTTTACATATTTATGTTGTCAGCGTTACACTTACCAAAAAAAAAAAAACGAAAAAAAAAAAACGTTCAAAAATATTCCAATACCCCGGAGAATAAATTAAAAGTTGTGTGAGAACTAAGCTAAACCACTAAATCACGCTCATCTCTAGAACAAGCAAGGAAATCGCAAGCTGTGTTTCCTGGTCACAATTGTCGCCTTTGAAATTACAATCCCCGGGGACATGCCAACAAAACTCTCAAGACCAACACTGCGCCATTGTTGTGGGAGCTGTTGCGACCCCATCAAATAATTTTGTTGATTTGGGAAGCGCATGGCCACATCGTCAAACACTTGGAGAATTTCTAGCCGCTCTGTTTGATGTCCATTTTGCCAAAGCAAAGTTCACCACAGGGTGACCGACCAGGTTGTTACGCGTAATAATTCAAATGCATCTTTTTATTGGAAATGTAAGCAATCCTTCAATGTGTCTCTCTGCCTGAAAGTCTGTTTTTCCGTTCGTCTAATGTTTGTTTGTTTGTGTGTCTTTCTCTCTATGCCTTTCTCTCTATCTGTCTATTGTTCTGTCTGTCTGTCTTAATTTATGTTTCTCAGTATGTCTGTCCATGCGTCCTCTCTCTCTCTCTCTCTCCGTATTTCGTTCTGTCTATATCTCTGTCTCTTTCCTTTTGTCTCTCTGTCTGTCTGTCTGTCTGTCTGTTTTTCTGTCTGTCTGTCTGTCTGTCTGTCTCTGTCTGTCTGTCTGTCTCTCTCTCTCCCTCTCTCTCTCTCGCTCTCTCTCTGTCTCTCTCTCTGTCTCTTCTCTCTCTCTCTGTCTTTCTATGTCTGTCAAATACTTTAACGCTTTCTCAATTACTTCATTTTGGCAATCACGTAATACTGTTGAAATGAAAGTAACTATAATAAAAGAGCACTTATTGTAACTTTTTTATTTAACAAAAGATTACTCCTAAAGGCAATCATGCTTGTGATGGCAGTGTTGGTACATGTGTGACTTTTGAGCGTGTTTGTGTGTGTGTATGTGTGCGTGTGTGTGGTAGGGGGCGGTCCAAGTGTAGAACGTGCAATTTCGAATCTGATTGTTGCGGGGGCAGGATGTAAAGTGAGTGGACAGATCTCTCCTACTCATTACCACCTAGTAGTTATATTTGCTAGTGTCAGTCAGAAGGGTTTCTCTTTTCTCTTTGTATTGTATCTGTACGATATTGGTGTTATCAATGGTGGAAATAGCTCTGTGATTGTCCTCTTACTTCACCGCATGCCATTCATATCCATATCTAAGTTGAAGTGATTGCATGCCCTACTAGATTACTGGTGTCACACGTGCAATTACTTTTTGACTGACAGCGGCCATTGTATCTTTAATGAATCGGATCTAAAAAATGTCTTTTGTGAGAGACCTCTAAATTAAAAACTTACTTTTCTGAATAAATTTCAATAAAATGTGAAGATATCACCTGGTCTCTGGCTTCCCTCTAGTTTACTTTTATTTTGGTCGTTCTCAGTGTTTTTAATTAACATGGAACAGAAATTTTAAACAATTTTTTTGGTCATGAAGTTACGCTGGAAGGAACGTTTCAACATTTTACATATTATAATTACAATGAGAAAGTGACATTTTTGATTTACCGCAGTTGCAGACGAAAAGACAAACAAACATTTAACACACAAAAATGTCGGCAGTATCTTTTCTCTCTCTTCTTTTCAGAATATGTATCGTTTTGTTACCCATTATGCACTGACTTTCTTATTTTTGGCGCAATAGTAAGTTTATTTCTTTCAATTGCTTGTAATTTATATCATGTTAGTCGCAGTTCTTCCGGTTCCAGTGTGAATCATTATTAAGAATACCTTCCAGTCATCAGGTCCAGTATTATTCAATACTAAACTTTCGATGTTTATCGACTATTTTCGTCTGTTTTGATACCATGCTAACGTGTACCTTCACCTTACCATCTAATGTAGAGTTACTTCTGTGAGCAGTAAATGTGCTTTTCTAGTTTGAAAAAACCTTTTCTGATGTAATAAAAAAGAAAGTGGGCCACATGATTCAACTTTTAAAGCTGAGTGCCCACTAATTCATCAATTTCTTTTTGTGTGTGGTAAGAAAAGATCCTTACTAGTTCAAATGTATCTCTTCAGACAGGACTAAGACTAATCAGATGTTATACTTGGTCGACATTTATGTATGGGTGCGAAACTTGAACTCTGAGTGCAAATACTGAAAAGAATAGATGTTTTAGAGATGTGGATTTATAGAAGAATAACAAGAACCTCACGTTAAGAACAGAAAACAAACCTTGAGATACTAGAGATGATAAATATTAAGCAAAAACAGCTCATGAAAACAGTAAAAGAGGAACATTTAAATATAACGCACATGTAAGAAGGCACAGTTCATTGCAAAAGAAGGTCGTAGAGGTTATGGTGGAAGGCACGAGGGGTAGAGGAAGGAGGCGGATAAGCTGGGTCAAGAACGTGGAGGACTCGACTGGAATGAAAATCAACGAGTGCTGTGAAATTGCGCTTCAACGAGAAAGATGGAAGACCATGTCATCCAACCTCTAGAAAGAGAAGGAACTCTTACTGCCTGACTGAAGAATAAAGAAAAAAACATGCTTTTTTACTAAGCAGGAGCGCATGTAAGCATAATACTCATCTATACTGAAGACACTCGACTGGCAACCTCATGCTTGAGAACAAACTGAAGGACTGTTGAAATACAATATTCTGCCAGTTTTTGCAACGCCTATGTTTAAAAAAAAATCCAGACTGCATATCAATTTCTTGAATCAGTAAATCTTTTTTTTTCGCCTTTAAGGTGTTGTTGTTGTTTGTTTTGTTTTTTTGTCTGTGTCCTCGTATAAATTCTCATGAATGCTATTTTACATTTCGCTTGCAGTGCACTTTTTGCCATTTTTCTTCAACTGCATTTTTTGATAAGCGACTGCATCTTCAACATGTTTATTAGAAATGCGTGCTTTTTGGCACGCCGCTTGAAGATATCAAATGCGCCATTGCATTTTTCTTTTGTTTTTGTTTGAGCACCATTTTTAACCCTTTTTTAATATATAAAAGATGGCAGTGTTAGAGAAGATATTTGAGTTTGAAAAAGTATAGTCAGTGAAAGAAAAGGATTGATTGGTTACGAGTTACAGCATATACTGATGCTTAATATCTAGGCAGGTAAAGTGATCTTAACTGGCAGGCTCTGGAAGAAGAAAAAAATATACAACAATGTGCCCAAGATGAGAGAGATTTAGCGAGCGAGACGGATAGAGAAATAGTAAATTAAAGAGAGGGAAGGAGACACTTAGAGAGAGGAGGAGGAGGAAAACAATTAGATAAATAGAGAGAGGAGAGAAAGAAAGAGGGAGGGAGAGAGGGAGAAAGATAGATAGAGAGGAAGAAAGGTAGAGAGAGAGAGGGAGAGAGGGGGAAAAAGAGAGAGTTTGTGTGCGAGAGTAAGAAAAAGAGAGAGAGAGAGAGAGAGAAAGAGAGGGAGAGGGAGGGTTAGAAAGAGAGGGAGAGAGAGAGGGTAAGAAAGAGAGAGAAAGAGAGAGAGAGAGAGAGAGAGAGAGGAAGAGAGAGGGAGAGTTAGAAAGAGAGGGAGAGAGGGGGACAGACAGACAGACAGACTTTAAACACTTCGCCCACTTATAAAAAAAACAAAACCCTTATGGGGGTGCGTATTAAAATCTGAAAAGACTTTTACAAAGCCGTGAAATCACAATGAAAATAATGGGCATGCACTTTAAGGTTGCATAAGGAAAACGTTATTCCCTGCTCTTTAATGACTCTCTTATTGTTGAGAAACTAAGCTCATGAGAAACTAGTTTTAAAATCGTGTGTTTTTTTTACGAGCCAAACCTACCCAACACAAACGTGCATCTATTCTACTTCATCTCATTTGTAACGTTTTTGGCATGTCAGACTCAGACATTAGTGTTAAAACGAATGGTTCAAGGTCTTATGTTTATCGGTGATTATTCCCATAGGGTCTTCTATCAGTGTCTGTTGTCTGCTACCTCCCAATATAGGCCTTGCAATCTACACGCCTGTAACGGATGACAGAATCATGCACCTTAGGCATCGGGGTTTTCCATAGATTTCTATTAATAGCAATCTGTGGGGTTTTCCAGTCGTTCATTGGCTCCGTGAGTCTTTTGGATACGGCTATGATTAGACGCGGGTGTACAGATTGTCTTACCTATTGTCTTCGTATTTGTTAAGGACCCCATTTTCGCACGGACTCTAGTGTCTGGGTGTCTGCCATCCCCCAATGTGTCTCGGTGTCTGCCATGCCCCCATGTGTCTCGGTGTCTGATAGTGTGAAGAGGATGCCACTCAGTAGGATGCCAAGTTGACGCGAGGTCAATGTTTAGGAGGAACGCCAAAATCCATTGGAAAGACAATAAAACTAAGGACGAAAAATAATAAGGAAGAAATGTCTCTACAAACAAGGCCTCAACTCAGGAGTATATTGTTCTATTCCCTTAATACAATGCTCGAAATCTTCACTATTGTAAAAATAGATAGAACATTATACAAATGAGGTGACAAAAGGCCTAGAGCACTTTGAAACACATTATTGTGATAGCGATGGTGTCCCGTGTAACAAAGAACGCAGCAATTTATTTATTTTTTTCAATTTTAGTAAGGCCTAGGATCTGGATATTTATTCCCTCCATTCATTTCTGTTAAAATTTACGACATTAAAAACGACACATTTTTCTGTTTAAGATTCAGTGTCAATTAAAATATTGTTCAGTTTGTTTTTATTTAGTTGTACGCCAACTTTATTCTCTTTCTCTGCTTTTCAGCTGACATCTTCCACCCAAGCTCTCACCTCTTCTCTCTCTCTCTCTCTCTCTCTCTCTCTCTCTCTCTCTCTCTCTCTCTCTGTCTCTCTCTCTCTCTCTCTCTCTCTCTCTCTCTCTCTCTCTCTCTCTCTCTCTGTCTAAATGACCTATAAAAAGGTTCAATGAATACTGCGATTATATGGGTATTTCTTTGGGTATGATATATCCATTCGTTATTCCTTTGTTTCATCTCAACGATACGGCGCGTATTAAAAAACGCACAACATACATAACAGGTATAACATAATTCTGTATATGTCCTTTTTTTTAAGCCAAATAAACTCATTTATAATTTATTTTGCTCTGTTTAAGGTTTCATACATTTATTTAAAAAAATGGTATTCTTGCACATTACCTCTTCCCTTACCTCTTCCCGTCTTCCTCTAAAACAACAACAACAACAATACAACAACAACAACACCATCACCAACAGCAGCAACAACAACAAGAACAGCAACAACACCACCCACATCAACAATACTACCGCCAAAAACAACAACAACCAAGCGGTGTTGTTGTAAGACATACACGCTGTGTGACTTTAATCAGCCTGCGAACTGCCCTATATAGGCCACCCTTAGCATCTCCCTTGGGCATTCTAGAGACTCTCAGAAGCTTCCAGTAATTTGCCCATCATCTCCCAATGTCCGGTCCCGTGGCCTGAGGCCCCTGGTCAGATTCACGCCCTTCAAGCATCCCTGTAGAGAGTGGAGTCCTGGGACAGTGAGGGCGTGCTGAGGAGAAGGCACTGGACCTTCCGGACATTAGACCAAATAGCATTAGAAGTTTTGCGATCCATACAACGATACCGGATGACATAATCACGCACAGTAGGATGGGATTTTATGGTCCCTCCGTAAGTCTAGGATGTAACATTACTATGATTGGACGCCAGTGCAGATTTCCTTACCTATCGTCTTTATTTCCGCTAGAGGCCCTGTTCTCGCAACGCCTGTAAAACATTTCTAAGCCCTGCACGTTTGCAAAATTATGGTTTATGATTCCATTTCGCTTTCTTCCACCCCCCCTCTCTTTATCTTTCTCTCTCTAACTCTATCTCCCTCTCTGCCTGTCTCTCACTTTGTGTTTATTTCCCCCCTCTCTCTCTCTCTCTCTCTCTCTCTCTCTCTCTCTCTCTCTCTCTCTCTCTTTGTCTCTCCTTCTGTATATATCACACAGATACAGGTAATCTGGGTTTTTTTATGATCTTCCAGTTAGAACGAAAAAATTCGAAAATTCCTTCACAGTGGAAACATTTGTCATAATAGAAATAGAGCACGGCCGAACTTCTTTTACTTAATGATTGGTCGGAGATAGTGAAACTTTCTCCTAGTTCATCATTTTCTATGTCAAGATGATCTAATACGGAGAGGGATTCTTTTACTTCTTTCTAAAGGTTTATAATTTATTATGGAAGAGTGCATGCCACAGCTTAAAAATCAATTTGAGCTATTCATCATTGTACATGCCAGTATAAGGATATGGAACCTGAGCGGGTCCATTCCTCATCAGTTCATCTTAGTAAAAACTGAGTACGGTAAGAAGGTGAGTGGAAAGAAATGAATAGTAGGCTACATCTAGTTTTAAATTGTTAAAATTCCCTCAATGAACGCTGTCTAGGTCACTGGAGTGAAAAATTGGCTGATCTGAAAGTGCCTTACTGTTGACGTGTTGGTTATTCCTTTCAAAAAACCTTTTTTGAAAACTTATTTGAACTTTAAATGCTCAGTAACCCAAGTGCATTCATTCTAAATTCTAAAGTGAATGTTATGAGAAGCCGCGACTCAATATCATTGACTTCTCGCGTGCATGTTTGTTTATCTCACTAACCACTTATCAAAGCGAAGGCGCCTTTCCTTTCCCCACTTGCCTCAATCGGCGGAAGCGTCGTATCTTGTACTGATATGGCGTACAATGTAGAACCAAGCAGTCTTGGCAGGCTTGTTTCGCTTGAGCTATGAGCTCATGTTTCTAGGAATTTCGGACAACAGGTTGAGGTTGAGGTTGGCCCATGGCTTGTATCTATATCTCCAATATCAATCAACCGATGGGGGGTCTCATAAGTAAGCAAATTTTTTTAGAATTACTATATATAATTATTCAGGTTCGACGTTTACCCTGAGATGTACCCCTTTTCGCTCACACTTTCTGTCTCATTCCCTATCTGTCTGTCTTAATGTATCCATCTGTCTGTTTATGTGTCTGCCCCCTGTCTTTGTCACTCTGTTTCTGTTTCTCGGACTGTCTGACTCTCCCCTCCTTCTGTCTCTCTCTCTTTCTCAATCTTTTTTCATTTTTTCTCCTTTGGAGATTTCTACAGGGTAAAGTGATCGAAATTCTATTCTGGCGTGTTTATTCCACTGCTGACAACTGCGTTTTAATGTGATTTAAATCAATATCCACAAAAGGCATATTTGCTTTGAACTTGAGGAACTTCTATTGCAAAAACTCGAGCAAAAAATTAAAAAGTTGTTCACTACAAATTAGACCGCAGCATTACAAATGCAGCAATATTCGACAATAACACGTGTTAATTAAATTCACACTTACTTGCCTTTTTACGTGTTAATACTTTATCATGTCTCCTTTCTACTGGAAACGCTCCAAAGATGCTTAAGTTAATGAACCTATTTAGGAATGATGACCTCTCCCCCAGGTCGCCACTGTTTTAAATACTCTCCCATGCCAAGATCAATTATTTGAGCCAGGATCGGCGAGGAAGCTTGACTGGGTGAGCGCCTCTGGTCATCCAATGCTCTCGCTGAGTGATCTCAGGCACAGGTGCAAGCTACACCAGGTCGGTACGAGTTCACAACACTCACACCCGGAATTTGGTCAGTGCAATCCTCTTGACGGGTCAGAAAGACATGGAGATAAGAGGACGAATAATTCCGGCGTTTGAGTCTTTTTCGTGGGGAAAGAAATATAATCTCAGATCATCTTGTGAATTGTTAACAGGACATCCATTTGCTGAATCAATTTTCTTGTTATCTTTCACTGATCTCCCCTTCTTACAGTGGCCCGAATCCCCTTATTAAAATGGACAAAAATATCTTTCCGATTTGTCCGAGAACAATGTCTGGGTTCTACAATAACATTATGAAAGTCATGTTTAAAATAAATCGTTTAAGATAAAGTAGTCATCAAATTAAACTAAAAAAGTTCAAGTTGCAACTAGGTTCTTTAACATCTCTCTTACCCTTTTATCGATACTCGTTTTGAGTAAGGCGTATTTTTTTCAAGAAGCTTTCAAATGATGATTTTAAGACGTAGACCAGCTGTAAATCTGCCTCTGTCGAAATGTGAAAGAATTAAGCTACAGAGTGTGATGTCAAGAAGTTTTAGAAAGGCCACCAACGCTTTTTGTTGTTGTTGTTGTTGTTGTTGTTGTTGTTGTTGTTGTTGTTGTCGTCGTCGTTGTTGTTTCTGTTGTTTTTGCTCTTTGCAAAAAATTAAGAGTATGATAAAGGTTGGAAAAATATCACATAATTATTATCTGTCCTTGCCCTTGTATTTCCCAGTGCACATTTGCGAATTCCCAGTGTTATAATGTGTCTGTATAGCACCGTGTTTACCAGCCCGTCAATCACTCGGCGCGTCTCTGTATATTCCACACCTATACGCACTTCTTGCCGTATAGGATTCCTGTGAAAACCCATGGAGTGAAGAAAAAGGAATTTGTCTCTGTATATCTCACAATCTCTTTTCTCTCTCTCTCTCTCTCTGTCTTTCTTTCTCTCTTACTCTCCTCCCTCTTTTCTTTTGCGCACTACCCCTTTAAATTTGTCCGTCTGTCTCTGTCTGTTTCTTTCTTTCTTTCTTTCTTTCGCGCACTGTCCCTTTGTCTGTTTTGCTCTATCTGTCTCTCTCTCTCTCTCTCTCTCTCTCTCTCTCTCTCTCTCTCTCTCTCGCTCTCTCTCTCTCTTCTATCTTCCTTTTTCTGTTTCAGACACATTCTTTATTTAGAACTTTTCCTTCTTCTTTTTTTTAAACATTCTAATATTGATTATATTAATTTACCACTACAAAAACGAAACGAACCAAAACTTTTCGACACGCTTTCCTCTTATTTTGTTCCAGCGAAACTCAGCAACTCTTTAAAAAATGGTGTTTTGTTATTCGTTATTTTTTTTTCTCTCTCGCTCTCTATCTCTCTCTTCCCCTTTGTTATGCGTACTTTTATCAATCTTAATGTGTATAAGGAGGTAATAAATAAACTAGAGGAAAACAATAAGGTTGATAACAGTTTTCCGATCCCTTTGCTTTGGACATTTATGTCTAGATAGATCTAGACTAGATCTACTATCCTCTCCGCTGGCAACTGGCCCCCATCTTCGAACGCTCCGATATATCTATTGCTGACAGTGATTCCTAGATCCCCCACCTTGCCAAGGTAATCTGCAGTCTTTTCTAGTTTTACGTCTCCTAAGTTTCAAGAAAGACCCTATACGGCGCAACTTGCCAAGCTCTTCGAGTTTTCCATGTTAATTACAGGTATTCCGGGACTCAAGGGGTCGAAAAAAGTGCGAGGAAAGAAGGAATCTGGCCAAGAAAGACAGTGGTAGAGTTTACGTCTCTTTTCGGTTAATACTGTGTTAATCCGTCGATCGGACATTTCTATAAATTTGTTTGTAGGATTTCGTTTCCTACGTATTGGGTCGGTGTTGGTTTAATGTTACCACCTGAGAGAAAAGACCTAGTATTCCCGCTCTTCCTCTGTGTGGCAGATGGACATTTGTCATAAGTTAGTCTTGGGACCCATCCTCCTGTAAAATACTTTTAGGAACCTTGGAAACTTCTATAGATTTAAGAGGCTTGCGATAACAGCGCCCATAGCTAAAATGAAGACGATGGGTAAGGGAATACGCGCCAGTGTCCAATACTAGATTATGTAAGACTTACCGATCCAATGGGGCACCAGAAAGCCCCATGCTTACGGTACGGGCGTATCTATGTCATCTTGAGAATCGCAAGACCTTAATCAATTCTTCTTCTTCTTCTTCTTCTTCTTCTTCTTCTTCTTCTTCTTCTTCTTCTTCTTCTTCTTCTTCTTCTTCTTCTTCTTCTTCTTCTTCT
>RQTK01000517.1:54627-82594 GCA_003991915.1 Elysia chlorotica
TTCTTCTTCTTCTTCTTCTTCTTCTTCTTCTTCTTCTTCTTCTTCTTCTTCTTCTTCTTCTTCGTCTTCTTCTCCTTCTTCTTTCTATTATACCCTCCGACTAGGTGGGCCATCTCCCCCAGCTCGGCCCGCTCTCAGAGTGAGAGATCTATGGAGGCGCGCTGGGCACCGAATAGGCAACAAGGGTTGTCTCTGGAATTCCTAGACACGTATAATAGGATAGTGGGAATGCTCTCGTTCCTCGCTCTAGGTGGAGCTAACCCCATTCACAAAATGATAAAAATTGAACAGACAGGCCACAGGTAAAATTCGCGCCTGTATGTTGAGCTTGCTGTGATGCCCACTACGACCTCCGTCCTACAGTATCAATAATAATTATAATTTTTTCATGCTTTGCTTTCAAAGGCAGTCTAAAGTCTTTGGGTTTTCGACTCTTTCTCTCCTTGTATTTTGTTTATGTTGTTTGTTTGTTTGTTTTTTTATATTTTTTAGTTTCTTTTTAAACTTTTCTTCTTTTTTTTAAAACAAAAAGTGTAAACGTTCTGAGAAATCCAGATTAATTAATATTTTACCTCGAAAATTGTTATGTTGTGAATGAGGAATCTTACTATAGTAGTTATAGGGCTGTAAGTACTACGTCACCGTAGTTTACGGCGCGTTATAAAAATATAAGAATAAAGAAAGGTTACGACGCCTCGTAAGCTACCGCAACGTTGTACTTACGGTCCTAGTTTCAGATCCTTCTTTTAAATTTCTTTTTTGTTCGATCATAAGCAGAAAAATCTTTAGCAAAAGCTTCTACCGATCTGAATTTTTTCTATTCGTGTAGTAAGAATTGTAATGTTTTAATTTTTTTAACTGAAGCCCCAGTTTCTCTTACAATAAAAATTAAACTAAGACTATAAGACAAGGTGAAGCGCAATCCTAAACATACTGGCTTTCATGCCAGTGTTGGAGAAATTGTTTCTGGCCGCGCCGGGCGTCTCGTTACCCTTAGCGTGTATGTATAAAACTGATAACATAATGATGAATAACTTGTTTTTATACATGAGACTTTTTTTTCTTCTTTTTTTGTTGTTGCTTTGTTTAGATTTCTGTTTAAGAATGCATTACATCACTCTGTTCCATAGTCATGAATGTCAGAGAACACTTTGATTGTTCTTGCAGTTTATCTCGATATCTGTGCTCTGTGCAAATCGCGATCCTCCTGTTGATGTTCCTGATATGTTTTTTCTTTTTTGACTTTCAAAAACGTTAAAAATATTCGAAAACTAGGATGGTTATCATTCGTTCAAATCTAGATTTTAGCCTAAATATGCACCCTGTAGACGTAAAACTGACACCAGACCTACTATAAACCAATTCAAGTTTGAGGAAAGTTCAAAATCCCAGAATCGATATTTTTAAAAAACAAAATCAATCCTATTCAGAGCCGGGAGGAGCAGCGGGCCCCTTAACCAAAATTGATTGATATCTTAAATCACATTTGAAAAAAAAGGTTAATATCCTTTTTTTCGCCTCATGAGATTTTTTAAAAATTCATTTGTCGGAGAATTACGTACAGGCTTTTTACGAAAGTGTGTACATTATAGTGTATTTTACATATTCGTGTTTACTAAAACTGCCTTACTAATGACTTTCATTCTTCCCTTCTCAGAGTGACTGGCGGGGAGCTGTTCGACTACATCTCTGAGAAAGACCATCTAGGAGAGGAGGAGGCCTCCGCCTTCATTGCACAGATCCTCAGGGGGCTCAAGCATCTCCATGACCACAGCATTGCCCATCTGGATCTCAAGGTGAGCAGCTTCATATCTATAAACCACCTTCTTTAGTTTTTGAGGATTTATTTGCGTATGACATTACAACGGAAGAAATTTGCATTCGATCTGTGCAGGCCAGTTTGCATTGCAGTATTTGGTATACAAGTGTTCCTGATAGATTCTAAATTGATTTTAAAGTAAAGAACTTGATCAACAGAGTATGATTTTTATTCGAGGGTGGATATTTATCTGTAAAATGGTATTAGTTTCCAAAGGCGATGTATAAACGTATTGGCATTGTGGTATTTTTTAATATTTTTTATTTTCTCACCAATTCTCAGCATGATAAACGACTTTAACTTTCAGTGGCTACATCTTTTTGTATCTATTTACCAGAGTTCCGGAAAATATTATAAGTTTTGAATAATTCGAATTCGATACTTACTTTACTGTAAATAAATTATACTAGCATTCACAGTTGGTATGTTTTTTTTTTACGAATGACGTGAACTACAAGACAACATTGTCGAATGTTCGTCCGATGTGTAAGGAAGGAAGTGAGAGTATATCAATTTGATCAATGTGTTTTTAATTACATGTAACTGTATGTGAAGAAACAATTACCTTGCACGAGGAGGGCGCGGTGGCCTTGGGGTAGAACATCGGCTTCCGACGCAAAAGGTCCAGATTCGAGCCCTGGCGATTTCGCTCCCTACTGGTTGGTCGGTGTCAGTTTAATGTGACCGGCTGAGACAGGAGTCATGGCATCCCCGCCCTGTCTCGTGTGTGTCAGCACACAAAATTGTCAGACGTCAGTCTTGGGGCCCGTCTACAATATAGCCTATATATAGTGCTGATGTTGGACGTTAAACCAACTCAACTCAACTCAACCTTGCATGACGTGGCTCCTTTGTCTCCCTGCCAGCCTGAGAACATCATGCTGCGCAACAGAAACACACAGAGCATCAAGCTCATCGACTTTGGCCTGGCCCAGCGCATACACGGCAAGGAGGACATCAGGGCCATGATGGGCACTGCCGAGTTTGTGGGTGAGTTGCGATTTTGTTAATGTCTCTTAATTATATAAATTATATTAGCCGGTCTTATATTTTGGTTGGTTTGGTACACCTTTTATTTATTTATTTTTTATTTTTATTTTGGCACAGATGGTTGAACGTTGGTCTCATGATAGGGAGGTTCGTGGTTCAAACCCACGACCGGTCTAAATTTTATTTGTCCGATTTAACCCACTACTGGTTGGGTCGATGTCAATAATGTGACCTGCTGAGGCGGCAGTCATGGTATCACTTCACTATCTCTTTGTGGCAGCATTTAAATTTGTCAGACATTTTCTTGGTGGTCGTTCACAAGTTAACATATACGGTAGTGGTGATGTAGGGCGATAGGCAACAAAACAAACAAGCAAGTTCAGTACCAGAGTTGTCCATCAGGAACGGCATAATCATAATCATAATGATGGTTTTCCTAGCTTCTTAGTAAGACAGGATTCATAATTTATGGGTACCCTAGTGATTCATGACATTGTTCAGAGCCGTGTCTTTACCTTAATTACGGACAGGATTGAGATCAGCAGAATGCCTTTTATTATACTCGAACAAACATTACACTCACAATTAATATGCTTTTGAGCAGATTATATGACTTTGACTTTGACTGGGTTTATTTAAACTACACATTAATGTCTTTAACTTAGCAACTATTTCAATTAAGGATTATAGTTTACTCCGGTGATTTATTTTTAATTTGAACGTGTAACTCTAATATTCCTGTAAAAATATACAAGGATAGTTGATATCAATCTCAATATATATTTTGATATTTTAGTTTCTATTAACGTGATATAAAAATCCCTATTATTATCAGACAAATGAACAAAAAAAAACAAACAAATATTGATCTAGAACATCAGTGTGTTACACATACCAGTGATTTAACTAAAAGTGCATACTGGATTCATTTATTTTATCACTCATTATATAACCCTCCTCTCTTTCTCTCTCTCTCTCTCTCTCTCTCTCTCTCTCTCTCTCTTTCTATCTCTCTCTCCTCCACAGCACCCGAAGTTGTGAGCTACGAGACCCTCTCTTTAGCCACAGATATGTGGAGTGTTGGCGTCATCACCTACATCTTGTGAGTCAAATCTTAAGGCGCTGTTTTATTATGTAAATAAATATGCATCACATGCTTCAAGGCACCATTCCTAAAGAATCTTTGAGTCGTCATTGTAACTAAATAGCGACTGAAGCTAAATAATTGTTCGTCAGTCATTCGTATTTGTAGAGTATTCTATAGTTCTTTATCCATAACCACTATTTCCATTCCGCTCACACAATAGGGAACTGTCTGTAAGCTTCTGTGTTTCGTTTTTATCATTTACGTCAATCTGATGGCAATAGGTGGCCAAGATGCTCTCATTTCTTCGTATGTCCCCTCCTGATGTTCTATGGGAAAAATTTAAATCTTCACCGATTGTGTCTTTAGTATGCTTAGATTTTACTATAATACTCCGTTTAGAGTTTGTTTCTAAAACAATTCTGTAACAAAAAGGTATTGAGGCTTTTCAGAACAACAGGTAAAGTTGTCGAGGCAAACACACATTTGCATTTAGAGTCAAATTGAACTATATCATCAAACTAGTAGGCGCAGTTTTATCATTTTACATTGTAGAATTGCTGTAAAGGCTTAGTAGGCGCAACTAAAACACTCTTTGAGTATCATTCTGTCCTAACTATGGTAATAATTTAATGGAGATAGATCACTTTTATCATTTCTTATAACAACTGTGTTCACTTTGTCGATCTGGCGACTTTACCTGTACTTAAAAAGGCTTTGATTGATATGATTTTAACCTATATGTCAAAGACGATTTAAAAGGATTTCTATTTCCATGCTATTTTTTTCTTGTGCATAAAAGTGCGAATACACATTATTATGTTTTCGTTTACTATTAGAGCTTATATATGGATTTAGTGTTTTTTTCCCCAAAATTATAATGCAAAGCAAGGGAGTTTTAAGAAAAGTATAGCGCTATGTTTCTGTGACGGACTCACTATAAAAGAAAAGAAACGTCTACAAAATGTTTTTGCAATAGACGATGTTGCTAACCATTCGAAGGACATTTTGAAACTCACTTTTCTTTCTTTTTGGTGTTTACTGAATTATAACTATTTTCTCATAGAAAATTATCACTTTTTTGTTTCCATTTTATATATTTGTCAACCATGTTGTATGTGTGTGTGTGGGGGGGGGGGGGGTCAACATTCATTTGAGATTTTTTTTTGCAACGTTATACTCATATGTCTCTAATATCCTTTAAACCTTTATTTCCGTTCTTTTCTACACTAGCGTAAATGTGAAGAAAAATCCACCCACCATCCAAAGAAAAGCAAACATATACATTAATTTCACATCTACATGAAATGTTTCACATAGAAAGATAGGCCGACACAAAGATATGCTTTTTAGAGAGACAAAATAGTAGCCCTGATAGAGGGACAGTCACCTACATAGATGTATAGATAGTTCGGTTAAATAGATAGATAGAAAGTTTGATGTATAGATAGAAATATAAATGACGGGGAAAAGCCATAATAGTTAAATGGAAAAAGTTGTAAAGCGTGGGAATCAAAGAGGGATATATCGGAGAAAGTAGGAAGAAGAAGAAAAGAGCCAACTTTTTGCGACAGTAAGCATACGAATAGAGATAGATAAAAAGACAAAGAAAACGGAAGAGGGAAAAAGTGAAAGAATTTAAAGTGATATAAAGTAATCTCATATAGAAAGAAACAGAAAAGCAATAAGAGCAATGAACTATACAACAAAGAGCAATTAAACGTCTCTATATTTTTACTTCAGTAAATCCTAGGCTTACTTAAACCGCTTAATTAAGCCGCTACACTGATCCACCTGATGTGAATGTTCTCTTGGTCAAGGGAATTTACTAAATCTGGAGTCAGATTGTCACAAATACACGTATGTGGTTAGCCCATTCTCGGTCACGCTTCATTAGATCCAGACACAGATGCTCGCCTTTGAAATGTAAACATCTTAGGCCGTGACCCTCCGAGTATCATCAACTTTCCGGCTGTCCGCCAAGTTTTCGTGTTTTGAAGTGAGAGGCCTAGCGTGTTTGCTGTTTTTAGCAGGCTTTCTCTCCGCCTGGCCTTTGCCGTGTGTCCATCTTGTGCCCAGGCGGTCAGCCGCGGTCAAGGAGAAAAAACAGAGTCGTTGCGTTAATGGGATCGGTGGAGAAAACGAAGACGATATCTAAAGGCGTCCAAACATAACTCTGTCCTGGGCTTACGGAGCCAATGAACGATCAGGATACCTCATACCTAATGAGGTGATTATGTCATCCTTTATCGTCATGGAGTTCGCAAAGCGTGTTATTTAATAACAGCTGCGCCGTCAAATCCGCTGACTAAAATAATCTCGACAAGACTGGTAGTGCTAGGCGTTTTTTTTGTTTTTGTTTTTTTGATGAAGTGGTTGCACGCTCAAGCGAACCAACACGCCAAGTACAAAATTCTTAGGCTAAAAGGCTTCCTACTGAAATTAACGAATAATAATTGATACTTTGTCGGTGTAAAGCTGTCGCAGATGCATTTCAGTCGTGTAGTTTTATCAATATAAATTATTAAGGAAAAACTTGTCGACGTTTCACGTTCACTGTGGCTAAGGATAAATATGACAAAAATGAAGAGTGTTGCTTTCTATTATCTTCAAACCTGCCTGTATATGTAATGGAAGAATTTGTTCTAGGTTTTCTTAAAAATGGCTATAGTGAGGTTTTCTCAGAATGGGTATTTTGGTTGCGGTCTTGTCTTTTTACGTATATGTGAATAAAACGAATGGTTAAAATCATGGACAGCTGGTTAGAGAGCACGGAGAGTCGTTAGAAAACTGTGCCTAGCGATAGCATTATTTTACACCCGAACTGTTGGCAAAGTCCACATAGGGATAGATTAAGGCTAGCCAAGTAGCTGCTAGTGTTTGGATACAACACTTGAGACAGTTTTATTTATTTTACTCGCTAATGAAGGCAACACATTTTGATAACGAGCGAAAGAAAGAGAGAGAGAGAGAGAGAGAGAGAGAGAGAGAGAGAGATGGGGAGAGAGAAGAAGGGTGGATGCAGGGGGAAGTATAACCTTGATAAGTACATAAAGATGTTTTGTACATAATTTCAAAAAATATGAAATGGTTTTCGCATACTTTTATAAGGAATAGATAAGCAGGCAATTTGAAGAGTAAACATATTTTATTAACACTATTAAGAGTAATTCGTATGAGGAAATAGCTGCATTTATCTTTTACTTTTTTTCTAAAGCTTCAATATATAAGACCGATGAGATGAGGACAAGAGCTATTATGTTAAGACAAACTATTGGTTTTGGTGTCGTGGATGACAATAGTTATGGTGTAGAAAACAAAATAAAACACAATATTATGGTGCTAATTACAATGATATAATCATTCTATTACGTCGAAAGTAGCAAATCAAATTAAATGGTTTACTTAGTAGCGGTGGGTATTAATAACCTCTTTATTATTATTATTATTATTATTATTATTATTATTATTATTATTATTATTATTATTATTATGCTTCTTTCAATAGAGAACGTAAACAAACCGCAAGGTGATTTTTTACAACTCTGGATGAGACTTAAAATGCACCGCATACCATACAAAATAGCCACTTCGAGCGTCGATCATTGTAAGGAGATTGGTGGTCATAAAATAAATGCTGTGTAAACTCTTGTTTCGGTCAATTAACAGATGGTCAGTCAAGTCAACAGGCGACCGAAGGCGATTTGTCATGCCCCACAGGGCACGGGGCTGAAACTCTCGGGATATTAGAGTCCTTGTGATAATGACGCCTATAGGAAAACAAAGACGGTACTTAAGGCAACCAGCTCAGCACTGGCGTCCAATCATAGCTATATATCCTAGTATTACGGAACCAATGAGCGTTCAGAAAACCGCCCACCTAAGGGCATCATTATGTCAGTCGTAATCGTCTGTGAATCGCAATGCCTTCATTTTTGTACAGGGACGTCGTCTATCGACCCAAGTTTATACAATATTTACATGGGCGCTGGTTGCTATAACAAGATGAGGATTTTTAGATTTGTGGGCATGGGAAGAAAAAAATAACTTGTTATGCCATCATTGTCTTGTTGAAACATTGGGTGGAAATTCTAAAAAGGTTTCCTATGAATTATTCAGCACTCATGGGGGTGATTTAAAAGTTGTTTGGGTTTTTTAAACTTTTTCTAATTCATTTTTTATGTAGGATCTTAGCGTCACTCAACCCACTCTTGCGCTCTCTGTCTCTCTGTGACTCTGTCTCTCTGACTGTCTGTCTGTCTGTCTGTCTGTCTGTCTGTCTGTCTATCTGTCTGTCTGTCTGTCTGTCTGTCTGTCTGTCTGTCTGTCTGTCTCTATCTCTCTCTTTCTTTCTGTCTCTCTTTCTCTCTATATATGAACTTAACGTCTCATAGTTTACCGAGAACATTTCGACAAAAGACACACAAAAAAAAAAAAACCCACGCAGAAGCAATGAAATGATTTGGCTCATTTATCGCAAAAATATCCACTTATGAATGAACAAGAATGGAAACCAGGATTTGAGTACTGAATCAGTCCAGATAGTGTTTTATCGATGTACACATCCCCTAATGTTTTGTATAATCATTGTTTCCCTGTCCTAAAGAGTTCTTTTTAAATTTTAGTGTCTTGTGTCCATGGAGTTTTTTTTCATTGTCTCATGTCTTAATGTTGAGACTCTTCATAAACAGCGTCACTTGTTTGTGTCTTGTTTTTCAGACTGAGCGGTGCCTCTCCCTTCTTGGGCGACAACCAACAGGAGACCTACCACAACATCACAGCAATCAACTTCCAGTTCGATGAGGAGTACTTCTCCAACACATCAGAGCTTGCCAAGGATTTCATAGAGAGGCTTTTCGTTAAGATGCCCAAGTAAGATAGGGGGAGGAGTAAGCCATAGCTAAAAAGAAAGAGCCAGAGAGATCGAGTGGTAGAGAAATGGAGAGATACAAAGAGAGAGAGAGAGAGAGAGAGAGAGAGAGAGAGAGAGAGAGAGAGAGAGAGAGAGAGAGAGAGAGAGAGAGACAGACAGAGAGAGAAAGAGAGAAAGAGAAACTGACAAACAGACAGACAGACACAGAAACAGAGAGAAGACAGAGAGAGAGAGAGAGAGGGAGAGACAAACAAACATTCGAGCTCGTAGGCAAATCTGTGTGAAACACACACCACAGTAAATGCTAATACAAACTGGAACTAACTAATAAAAGTAGATTTTTTTTATCTACATGCATTGGTTGAACTAAAATTTAAATTACGTATTAAACCTAGAGCTTTTGGATTTCACATAATACCCATCTTTACGAGAATACACCGTCTGTTGTAACGTGAAATCTTCTTTGTCCTTTCTTGCATCTCTAAGGAAACGTGCCACAGTGGACGACTGTCTGAACCACCCCTGGATCCGCCCCAAGGAGCCTCTAGAGCTGATAAAGCGGCAGTCTGCAGTTATCAACATTGACAACTTCAAGGCGTTTATGGCAAGGAAAAGATGGAAGGTATGCTTGCTCTGATAAGAACGAACTATTAGGAACAAAGGGTAGGCTTACTTACTGTCTGTAACTTTATCGACTTTGACGACAGAAGCAAAGAGTATAATTAAAGTTTATCATTATATGGCGGTAAATTTGAAGTAAATTGAAGATGTAAGGGACGTTGAAGAATATTAAAAAAAAAAAGATGGGGGCAATACGGACTCCGAAAAAAGGCCAGGCCTGGTGGAAGACAAAGAAGACAAGGAAAAGGTGGAAGGTATATCTCGTCCTAATATTGATAAAATATTGGGAACAAGGATAGGCTTACTTAACTACCTGCAAGTGGATTTGTTTGGTTGGTTGGTTGCTTGCTTTACGTCCAACGTCAACATTAAATAGGCTATATTGTGGAGATGCCCCAAGACTGACATCTGACAATTTTACGTGCTGACACACATTGATAGTGCGGGGATATCATTGCTCCTGTCTCAGTTATCTACCAGTAGGGGGCTAAATCGCCAAGGCTTGAACCACGGACCTCCTGCGTCGGAAGCCTACCTTTAAACCCCAGGGCTACCGCATCCCCTACCTGTAAGTGGATGATTGCTTTAATTTCATCGACTTTGCATGGTCGAAATGAACTAAGAGGTATGATGAGTCACGTTGCCTCTGTCTTAAGCTTTACAGCCGGTATGTTTATTAGTTATTCTTCCTTAGCACGACTAGTACATCAATAAGTTTAGCTAAATAATCTGTTATGATTTGTAAGCCCTGCCCCTACAAAGACACTAAAATAAGCTTGGTGTTCTACTTATTATTTGTACGCTCTACGGAGACACTAATAAATAAGCGTGGTATTCTACTTATTTGGTACAAGTTATTGTAGCTTTACCTGAGTGCCTATAAAAGAACCAGCTATATTGCCCTATAAAACTATTTACGACTGTGCGGATGGTTATCTTGCACGGAGAAAAATTCCAAAGGTACGATGGAAACATGACATTTTGTTGCTGAAGAACCTTTTTGAGAGTACGAGAGATTAACATCTTTATGTTTTTTTTTTTACTTTGGTTTAGAAAATAGGTATTTCTCGTAAACCAAAAACAAACACTGACTGACAGCTTACTTGAGATTGCTATGTAGACGCATACACGGTTGTTTGTGTCAAGTTTTCAGCTGTTCCGTCTATCGCATGTTTTAAAGCCTGAACGTGCATTTCTTCTTAGCTATTTAAAATGGAATATACTATAAAGAAAATCACATGTAAAGTATAACTTGACTTGAGCACATGTACTACATGTCGATACATTTAGAAACTAGTATCGCGTATGTTTAGTTGTTTAACAATACTAGCTGTTCTCGCGTTGCTCTCTCCCCGTTATTCTACAGTTTTTTCTACTCATACTTGCAACAGAACTCTTCAATCCATGTTTAAAAAAAATTCTTTTCTACTAAACTGATGATCTAAAATTTCTGAGTTACACCTTTTTGCCTTTAATTTGACTTTTAAACTATTGTTTTTGTATGTTGATTTTAAAAAAACTTAGATCAAGTTTTTCAATTGGAAGCTTTGCGTTTGGAAAAAACACCCAGTCATGTTATATTACTATTTCCCACATCTAATTTCAACATCAACACTAAAAAAAAGCATGCATTCTCTCTCGTCCAAATCTGTCAATTAAAAATGAACGCTAGTTACTTCAGAGGAATAAAAAAAAGATATCTTTAAAAAGGTAAGAAATTAGATTGAAATAAGGTAACATCAATGGAGCCGAATTCACCAAAATAGAAAGAATAAAAATATGGAATAAAAAAGTTACCACCCTCATTTTGTTAACTATGACATGAATAATAAAGTTCGCAGTATTATTTGTGCCATCAAGTTGATTCCCTACTCCTGTCTAGTCATCACTTCGCTACACGTTATGTGGAGTGTCTGTATGTCTGTACCTAAACGAATGTTGCCCCAGTTTTTGTCTCTCTCTCTCTCTTTTTCTCTCTCTCTCTCTCTATCTATTTATCTATCTATCTATCTATCTATCTATCTATCTATCTATCTATCTATCTATCTATCTATCTATCTATCTATTTCCTTGCCATATTACTCTCTTTTTGGTGTGGATGGGTCTCTCTCTTCTCTCTCTGTCTCGTTCTCTACCTTTCTCTTTCTTTCTCGCTCTTTCGCTCTCTCTGTCTCGTTCTCTGTCTCTCCCTGTCCTTGTCTGTCTTGTCATCAAACCAACGCGTGTCACTACTAACCTCCGCATTCAGGTACTTACATTCTAAGTGTTTTGAGATTACTCATGTCACTCTCCTTGACCCGTATTAGACCATTAGTTATATTGAAAATAGTGAGTGAGCGGGTACCTTTAGACTTTTTGTCAGCCACATATGCAAGCAATGTTTTCTTCAAGAATGATTTCCATAGTGTAAAACATGATTTTAAAAATATTTTGGAATAGTTATTGTAATTAAAACTATTCAATAGTTGTGTTCAAGTTTAGGAAACAAGTGTTACAAGTCATTCAAATTACATAGTACATAAATCTTTATTCAGCCCTCAAGGGGAAATTAAAAATACACAAATACACTTTCTTTACACAACATAAGCATTAAGCATTGCGATATTCTGAGTTAACTTGTTATATTAAAAGTTAAGGAAATAGGATTTTTTTCTACTACATAACTATAATTGTATATACTTTAAGTTGAAACCTCTCTCTTCTTGTGTCCAGCAATCGATGCGAGTGGTGAGCCTGTGTAACAGACTGTCGAAGAGCATCCTTCTCAGGAAGAGCACCGAGACCATGGGAAGCAGGAACACCCTGGATGAAGACGTGAGTACTGTACTATATTGCGGTGGAAGAAGAGGGCTAGAGAGAGAGAGAGAGAGAGAGAGAGAGAGAGAGAGAGAGAGAGGGAGAGAGGGGTAGAGAGAGAGAAAGAGAGAGTGAGAGAGAGAAAGAGAGACGGAGAAATAAAGATAGAAAGATAGAGTGAGAAAGAGAGAGAGTGAGAAAGAGAGAGAGAGAGAGAGAGAGAGAGAGAGAGGAGGGAGAGAGAGACTGGAGGGAAGGGAGCAGAAAGGAGAGGTGAATGGCAAAAGTTTGTTTTCGAATGGAATGGAGTGCTAAATGGCGTATGCAACTTTGGATTATGGTAATTATAATAACATCATGTGTTTGAAATATATATATATGAAAAATTTGAGAAGGTAAGGAATGAGAAAGTATTTAAAAAACAAGGGAAAAATAAGGACTGCGAAGACAGGCCAGGGCTGCAGAACTACAAAGAGGACAAGAACACTTGCCTGAAGACTGATCTCTGGTCTCGCTTGTTGATAAGCATGGCTACTTTCTTCATCTTTAGCACGTTCGCACGATCACTATCAAACTTTAAAATTACATGTGTATTATTACGATGTTGCTTGTCTCTGTGGCAATACATTGTCTTCCACAAGGAGAAGAAAATAAATTAATATTAACTTGACTTGGTTGCATACCTCTTACCATGTATATCATTTTATGGATTTTAGAGAAAAAATACCAAAAAAGCTCAAAATAAGAAAATATGTTTTGTTTAAATACTCTATTGATGTATTAAGAAACATTGATCAAGAATGTAAAAACTGTTAGGGGAGAAAGACTAGCATTATCAATTAGGCCGAAAAGCGACGAAAGGAGATAGAAATCACACACACACACACATAATCAAATCAAAAGAAAACCGCAACCCTGATACACAGTGAGTCAGTTTCGTCACCTCCACACTTCATGGCGCAAATAATATCTTCTCAGTGGATAACTGTACAAGCCGCTGTCAGGTTGCCAAGAGAAACAAGGTGAGATCATTGCCAAGGGATGAAGGTAACCTCTCCCACAGTGTAGAGATAACAAGTTTTTCTTGATCTTTTGCATCTGCATAGTATTTTTTTTATTAGTAGACCACGTTCAGAGGTGTATTTTAACTCTACTTTATTATCCTTTGAACAGAAAATAGAACGATTAATTTGCCTTTAAATATTTGTTTGGGACGTTGGAAAAAGCAGAATTATCCATTTTTTTGTTTACTATAGAACGAAAATTGGATATATTCTTTTTAAGTCTTCATGGAAGCATTTGAAAGTAGACAAGTAGACTGACGGAGGGGTTATAATGATTGATAGTACAATCACGCATATGAAAATATATATGAAAATAAAACAAAAATGCTAACACCTACACACACACACTCACACATGAAACAACAACACACACACACACACACACACACACACGTACAAAACGAACATACATTGGTTGCGGAAATCGTCTTAAAGAATTCAGATAGCTAACTTTATTATAATACCTCCTAGTCCATCTTGTTTTTTTCTTCCTCTTTATTCGCTCCTTGCCGGACTTTCACTCTCTCCGGCTCCCTGTCTCAATCTGTCTCATTTTCTGACTCTCGTTCCGTTGGTCCATCTGTTTCTTTTCTTCGTTCCTTTATCTCTGCATCGTTTAATTGTCTCTACCTCTATGACTGTTCCTCTGTCTTCCTTTAACATGAGCATGAACAGTGTAACACAAACTACCTTCAGAAGATTCTATTGCCGTACCCAACATAAAAGTTGTAGAACGCATCCCTTATGTTTTATCTCAATATGGTCGTAAATTTTATGTATAAAACCTTCATGATTTTTCGTTTCTCATAAACATGTTGTTTATTATTCAGACATGACTGTAGCGGGTGGCAATATTCATTCCATATTACAAGCTGACTATACATGCTCTTTAGAGATTTCTACGCATTTTGCTACACTATTCTAAGAAACGGTTTTTGTTTTGTTTTTTTTTCAAACTGATGTTACCTTTTTTGAATACCCACTTAATCTTGACCTCTTACACAAACTGATGTAAAGATACAATCATCTACTTACTTACTGTTCTTTATGTATCTGCTTTACGCGCACATTGATAAAAAAAAAAAGATATGGGTAAATGTAGTATGGTAGAAAGATAATTGTAGAGGAATTCCTTGCCAAACAGACAGAGACTGTCGTAGTTAAGCTGAAGGCATAACGTTGCCCACATTTTGCTGCTTGTTTACTCTACGATAAATGATAAACAGATAGTTTCTCCAACTGCGATCTCATGCGTTCTCCTTATTTCGTACTTTTACAAATCCACACGAGGAGATGCATACTGATTTTTTTTCTGGAATAGATAACGTTTAAAAATGCACCAGACCTTCTCTCTCTCTTCTCTCTCTCTCTTTCTCCCTCTCTCTCTCTCTCCCTCTCTCTCTCTCTCTCTCTCTCTCTCTCTGTCTCTTTCCCTCTCTCTTTCTTCTCCTTTTTCTGATTATCTCTATAAATGTCTTCTCTTTCTATTCCCTCGCTTTATCTGTCTCTCTTTTCTCTTTTTTGTACCTCTCTTTCCTTACTCTAAAATTTTTCTTTCTTTAACTTTGATAACCACTGCCTTCTGCGTGTTGGATTTTTCAAGTGCACTTAAAACTTTATTTTTTTTTACTTTGTGGCCCCGCGTCCTGTAAGCTCTAACTTTACTTTAAGATTAAGAAGTATCAACCATCACATTAACACACATTGGCAAGTTGTGTGTGTGTGCCTTATATCATAAGTTGTAGAAAGGATTAGAGGCAACCTTGGAATTTCTTAAACATGTTTGTAAATCTCAAACATTATGATTATGAATGAAAGAAGAAAAGGGTCGTGCACTGCCTTCTAATTTTTATTTATTTCTACATTTGTTGACGTCTTTAAATTCTCAGGGTCATTGTGAACTGCGCCTTGAAAATAAATCATTATTGCGTTCTGTTCCCTTATTGAATGAAATGGATCTAACGAAATGTTATTGCTTTGTTGTTGTTTTTCGGTTCAAATTTAGTGAGAATTTAGTATGCCTGTTTTTTCTTCTGTTGGGAATTGAAAAAATTGAAAAAAATGAGTTCTAAATATAATTATGTTTTCGTTTTTTTAATTTTTTTAATATAAAGAATTTGTGTTAGCTTTTACTTTTCCAAATATTGATTTGCATTCGTACGAACCAGAATGCCAAATGTAAACTAGTACACATAGAAACGCCGGCCACTCATGCAATTAAACTCAGCATTTAAATAGGAACCGCGAACAGACCAAAAGGTCTACATCGCGGAAAAGTCAAGTCAAGTCAAGTCAAGTCAAGTATTTTCTACCTCATATATTTCTCTGTCTCTATGTCTCTCCCTCTCTATCTCGGTGTCTCTCCCTCACTATATCGCTGTTTGTCAGTCTGTCTTCTCTCTCTCTCTCTCTTTCTCTCTCTCTCCCCCCCCTCTCTCTCTCATATACACTCTGGATTTGAGTAGGTAAACCTTACTTTTAAAGTGCGGCTTCAGTGCATACTTTTATAGTTCATTGATTCAGTTCGAACAGTTTTTTTAGCCCTACCAGTACTCTAAGTTGTATTCCTTTACATGTCTAAGTGGGTTTGACTAAGAATTAATCCAGGTTGTATCAAATACCCCTACAGTCAAGTCTTCATAAAAAATATAATAATGAGAATATAATAATAATAATAATAATAATAATAATAATAATAATAATAATAATAATAATAATAATAATAATAATAACGCAGGTGTTTTTAAGCTGTCGCTGTTCTCTCTCCCTCTCTTCCTCTCTCACTCACTCTCTCTCACTCACGCTCACTTTCTCTCTTTCTCTCTCTCCTTCTCGCGATCTCTCCCTCTCTCGATCTCTAATCTGTCAAAGTAACCCAAATGCCCCCCTCCCCCTTTTTTATTTTTCGGTATAAAAGAGTTACTAGTGCGTAGCTTGCCTGCCGAAACCAGTACAATACGATACCTGACGTAGTATAGTACACAATAATTTTTTTTTTTAATTTCTTGCCGAATCAGCCTAGTATCTAAATGAAAAACAACACATGCAGGCTGTTATTCAACACACATAGCATTTTTATGAAATGTTTTAATGGTAAAATGCTGACTGTCTTATGCGTTAATATGTTCACGTACAACAACGTATTGCCAAATTCGTGTCAAAAAGCACTGCACGAAGTGACAGCAGATGTTCCCTAGCACTCGAGAGAAAATGACTTGTGTACACAGCGACTTTAGGGGTGCGGGTACTTCTAGCTGTGATGGAAAGTGAAACTCTCCTGTTCTCCTATCTGTTTTGTAGCTCATTGGTTTAGAAAGAGAGAGAGAGAGAGAGAGAGAGAGAGAGAGAGAGAGAGAGAGAGAAGAGAGATAGAGAGAGAGAGAAATGGATTGAACAGAAGGTATTAACTTTATGACCTCCTAATGATTTGAGAGAGAGAGATTTACAATTCTTTGTCTCTGTTGTTTCTTTTTTTTTTTTTACCAAATCGCTCCTTTTCAATAAACTATTTTAATCACAACTTGTAATTTCATTTCATTTTTAGCAACGTTCAAACGCAAAAGACAAATTAATTTGTATGGCATTACCTCAACCGTATGCCCGATCCAAAAAAAAAATGTAAACAGAATTAATTTGTTCTAAAATAAGTGTTCTCGTCTCAAAATAGCACATCTTTATTTGTTCGCACTGTTTTTGTCTCCTTACTTTTTCACATTCCCTATACCTTGCGTCTGTCTGTCTATCTGTCTGTCTGTCAGTCTGTTTGTCTGTATGTCTATCTATCTATCTATCTATCTATCTATCTATCTATCTATCTATCTATCTATCTATCGCTCTATCTTTCTCTCCTCCCCTCCTCTATATCTCTTTTGTATGTGTGTGTCTGTGTCTACATATCCCTCACTGACTTTATCATACAGTCTTATAACTATGCAAACACAATCGCGTCCACGCAGGTACACACACCCCCACATTATCCCACGTTTAAAATGTTTTAATGCGCTTTGGTTTTCAGAAAAATAGATTTTTTGTTGCCTACGAACAAGTATTCATTCAAGCCGAAATCTGATTCTAAAAGTAAATGCATGCAATAATAAGCTTGTACCTCGTGTCTGTAGCTCTTAAAAGGCCGATAAAATGTTTGCCTCGATTCTATCATCTCGCGCTGATGGTGAATATGATCAGTGCGGAATTATTTCCTAGCAGTACATTAATAACAGTAAAGATGATGATGATGATAATCAATGCTTAACATCATTGATGATGATGATGATACGTATAATATATAGTATTTATAAAATATAGTATTTATAACAATAGAAGTAATACTTAAAACTAAAAAAAAATATTGAAGAAACATTTTAATTTGGGCCTCTCCGATTTTTTTCCACTCGGCTATGTGCAGAGAACCGGCGTAAACCAATTTTACATGTACCACATGAGGCGTTTTAAATTTCTAACTACAGACATGAAACAAAATATTTGACAAATGAAATCCAACCGTCTAATATTATGTTTACATACACTATGAGTAAAATAATTAAACACATTTCAAAATCCGTTTCTTAGGTTGATTTTTCAGCATAGTATGCAACAAAGCTCTTCCCTACTTTTTTTTTTCCACCGTAAAATGCATTTTGTCCATATTTCTTCTCTTTGAATCTCATAACTCTTTATCCAACTGTAACCAACACGTTATGCTTGTGATGGTCTCTGATACATTATTATACCTTCGTAACCAGCAATTCAGTCATTATTTAGCGTCTCACCTCTCAGAATTATATGTTGTTATACATTGTACAACCTCCCACCCCGGCATGCATGAAGCTTCATTGCATTACCGCATCCATTGCGACAAACATCATGCTATAACCAAAATGTGTTTTAAGTCAAGGGGACGTAACTCAGACCACTCGTCTCGCCGTGATCTCTGCTGGAAATCTCTGGAACTGCCTTTTGTCTCAGCATGCACACCGTGTTTATAGCTGCCAACCCGAAGCCAAGAAAGGCAAATAAGACGGATTTTTAGTTACACTCGTTAGCCTCAATGTGTTCGTTTTGATAACTGTCCACGGTTGCCAGTCTATGTCTAGATCACTTTTGTATAACATGGTAAAGCTTCCAGTCTCAATGCGCCAAAAATGTCTTAGTATTAATTTTTATGAGACCTTGTATAACTTTTTATTGGCTCTTTAGGGTTGGCAGCTTTGCGTCTTGCCCTCTCTTTTATATACGACATAGCTTCCAACCTCAAGTCAAAAGAGTGTATCTGTATGTATCTATCTTACAACTTTTGCCTACGTTTTACATTTAATCGCTCTTTGGGTTGGTAGCTGTGATACGTCCATGTCACTCTATACTCTATAACAAGATGGCATCCCGACAGTCGCTCACGTTCTGTTATGTGCATAGCGTGCCTGCTCTCGGGTCGCGGACTTGTATTGCATTATTAGTCGTGGCCAGGCAGGCCGTGCTAAGTACAGCTAACCCTCCTGATGTAATCAGCATCTCCTACAACGCACGCAAGATGGGAATGCTCTCAACCTCCAATGTACATTGTACTTCTTCTACTGCTCCAACAACTGAACTCTCCTCAATGGTAAGTCACGGTCTTCTTCTGTGGAATGTGATTGCTTGAAAGGTTAACTTCGGCCTTTTTTTCTTTCTCACTCTTGTATTTCTTCTTTCATCTCCTCATCTTTGCATTTTTATCCTTTTATTTCTGTATTTATTTTTACAATCTAACCGTAACCATGCTTGTATCTAATTCACGAGCATAACATGTATCGCTCAAAACCATCATGATAAAAATGAGCAGCAAGTGCACCTACAATCATTTTATACATAATCATATATCATTATAAGTATTTGTTTTTTTATATCGTAATCATCATCATCATCATCATCATCATCATCATCATCATCATCATCATCATCATCATCATCATCATCATCATCATCATCATCATCATCATCATCATCATCATCATCATCATCATTATCAATGTTTACATTTTATTGTCCTTTTTCTTATTTTTAAGCAGTTTTTTTTTCCAAAGTTATACTTTTGTAGATTTGCCTTTATATTTTTCAAAACAAACTTCGTAAATATCTTGATTTTTATTTAAAGTTTAATTCCATTGTTCCTTTTAGCGAGTCGGTTCATTTTTATAGGCATTTCATAGTTTTAACCTATGGTTATATTTTTTTACTCTTATTTTACATTGTCTCTGCATGTTTATTTCAGTTTCGTTACTTTATTTCCATTGAGTTTTTTATTTCCTTTCTTTTCTTTTTCAAGTATGAAAGACTGATTTCGTGCACCTATGTTTACAATAATGTTAAAAAGTAAAATGTTCTAAAATTATCCAGATTGTCTAACTTTGAAGTTTGCCCTGAAATCTGAAAAAGTATAGGAATCACTTTCAGTGTGTAATTTTACTCTTAATTACCTTTCAGAAGGGGGCGAAGTAGCTAGATATTATTTCTCTGAACATGTTAAGTTGATCTGCAATCTAACAGATTAAGTTTCCAATATGCCACACTAGAAAGATCTACTTGGCCAGCAACATGACTGATGGTTATTTCATGCATGTGCGTTGTTTCGTTTTTTTAATTACTGTAATGGGATATTGCAGTGGTTAGTGATTTAACGCAATTTTCTTCTACGTTCGTTGAAAATAGTCATATTGGTACTTTAGAAGACTTTCTTAATTATTACGGTCTTCGTTTTCATTTTATGAATTTAGTAGCATTTAATTTGACCATACCATTTTGTTTTCATTCATAAACCAGAAACCCAGACTTCTGCCGCGGATCAATGACGAAGCACAAGAACCTACTAGTACTAAAACTGATATGGAGTTGAAAATAAATGATGCCAAAACAAGAAGGCCTAATCCAAGCTGCGATGCATCTGCTGGCGTTGGTAAAGAAGCTGCATCAATAAGTGACCACGACCAGAAAAGTTTGGGAAAACGTCTCAACGGCTTGGCCAAAAGACGAAAGCCACAAGTTGTCGCCATTCAGCAAGATAACGTGGTGGCTGACAGCAACTGTAAGGGTGTTGATTCGGATCTTCGTAATGGCGCTGGCAAAGCTTCTTTGGTCGATTTGCCTCAGCCTAATGGCTTAAATTGTTCTTCTAGTGGCTTTGTAAACATAGCGACAGAAAATAATGCATCATCTGGCAACTCAAAGACAACCAATGAAGAAGATCTTAAACTCACTGAGCCCAATGGTGAATTTAGTGGTCCCCAAATTCACGTCAGTGTACCTAATACTGACATCTTCTCCCCAGTTCACCAAACCATCGCGAGTACAAGTACCTTAGTAAATCATAACCAAACCCCCACGGTGACTGTCAGCGATACCACAAACGGACTTCTCAGAAGGAAACCTCTGCCACAGCAACCCCCTGCAATCCAAAGCTTTTCCAAAACAACCGTGAGTAACGGCTCTTCCAAAGACATTGTAAGTAACGGCTCCAACCAAACCATCGTGAGTAAATGCACGCTGTCTCCTGCCTGTAACCAGCGCGTGGTTCGAGTCTCCAGCGATGTCTCCTCTGGTCTCGAGGACTTCATCATTGAGTCGGACGACGTCTTCTACGACCCGCAGGACACCAGGTCCAAACGGTCAAGTGTCCGGCTAACCCTGAAGCCCCCAACATCCGCAGACAGTCCGGGAGTTGCAGGGACAAGTCTCAAGGAACCTTCTAATAATGCATGAATAAGTATATTAGGGATTCCTCTAGTGGTACATGTACTGACTGGATGACGAACATTGGGCCCGCCTAGCCCAATCAGCAGCTTTTCTAGTTTCCGTCTCAGTCCGTCAGGAATCCGGAAGGAAAGAATGCATTATGAAAAAAAGGAGGGAACTATAAAAATTAGAAAGGAAAAGGCAGTGAAAAGAGAGAGAGAGAGAGAGAGAGAGAGAGAGAGAGAGAGAGAGAGAGAGAGAGAGAGAGAGAGAGAGAGAGAGAGAGAGAGAGAGACAGAGAAAGAGAGACAGAGAAAGAGAGACAGAGAGAGAGAATGTTAAAAGAGTATAATCACATAATTCAAACCGTCTTTTATGATTAAAAAAAAACAACATAAAAAACAACCCAAAAAACAATAACAACAACAAAACAGAGCTAACCAAATAAATAATGTAAATAAAATGTATATTCTCGCCATATTTTTTTTGTTACAGTGACAAAAGATTTTAATTTCTATGGCACATTTTTATTTTTATTCCGTATCATGGTGCTTTTAGTTTTGTTAACACTAACTTTTAGCTTTTACTGGTTCCTGAAGACAAATAGGTAAATTGATGTGTTTTATAAGCCTTCCTGTGGACTATTACTGACTAGGCACCGTTTGCTTCGCGGAGTTTATTAACATAATTATTTTCTAAGTATTTTATATCACGCCTTGAATTAAAAACAGAACAAATTGATGTACAGGAGTGCTTCATTATTTTTAGAAAAAAAAAATAAAATATATTCCTTCGAGTTACTTTCAGGACGAATGCTAACCTTTATCTCTAATATTTATCCTGAACACTGCCATGACTTTGATCTGTATTTCTCAAAATTTAAGACTGTTTCCAGTATATATAATAATAAATAGGGATTTTTTTTACAATTAAATATAGGAAAAAAAATATGATAAAGAATGTAATAAAATAGGAAGAGAATGTAACCTAAGGGGCGCAACTATAAATTCTTTTTTTAGTATGCTTTGTTACTCATTGCCTCCCTTGTTCCCCTTCCACCTGTCTCCGTCTCTCCTTCGAATCTCTTTCCTTCTCTCTCATCTTCATACTTCTTTTCCTTCTTTTTCTTGTATTTCTCCTTCTTTTATGTTCATCACAATTTTTTAAAAGTTTGTTTTCTTCTGTTGATGCGACTGCTGCTGTTGAAAAACTTCCGTTATTTACTATAAATACTATGACAATGCAATACAGTGTGGAGGTGTTAGACTCCACGCTTTAACGACACAAGTGTGACCACCCTTATATATTATATATACAGTACGTGTACTTGTACAAGGGTCCCTTCCACACAGGTGCATCTTTTTAACGTTGTAATCTTCTTAAACGCATACCACCTGGTAGTAGGCATCCTCAGTCCTGCAGGCGTATTCTCTCTTTCAACTTTATTTCTATGAAATAATCCTATTGTTTCAAAACTAACCTCTGGATAATTATGATACTGTTTGATAATACATGTACATGCAATGTGCAACAAACACAATCAATGGGCCATTTCTTGACTAGAATGCTGATATGTAAGTACCGCCTTAAAATTATAATATATTAGAGCGACAATTTATAAAGAATCAATGATGTGCAATCTGCAACCCCCAGATTAAAACAACAATATCAACAAAATAACAAGCAAAAAGACGAAAGCGAAAACAACAACAACACCAACAACAACAACAACGACAGAAATCAGAGGGCTGAGGAATGATATTTGAAGGCTGGACAGGGGGTTTTCATGTCCATTCTTTAATCATGATTCAATCGAGTTTTAAAATAACAAATCATTAGCCAGTAAAATCCGCTTAAATTCGTAATTTTAATGTGGTTTGAGACGGAAAACTGACATATGATACTGAATCAGTTTAAAGTTACCATTGCTGCTATGTGAAAACATGAAGCCTTGGGGAATCTCCAAAGTCCAAGAGGTTTAACAAGAAGAGAGTTTCTCTCATTGGTCAAGTATCTTAAAGCCATCGAACAGTCTCAGAACACACTGGTATCTCAAACAACACAGTCATCTTCGTATCCTACATGGCAGCTAGCAGTACATGTGTCGCCATAGTCCTTATAGTACTCTGGGGCAATTAATGTATCCAAAGGTCTTATAGGTTATACATTTTTGCATGTAACTAACTTTATCGATCTCTATTCGTGGAAAAAAGAACAGATTTTATATTTACTTATATTTGGCACGCAAACATTTGGAATATTGTATTTTCCCTGTGTTTCTTTTTTGTCTTTAATGTGTGGAAATTCTTTTTAAGTTTTGTATCTAAATCTGATTAAAATTCTTTTCTGAAAAAAAAAACAACATAACTGAAAACATAATTATGACATTGTGTCTTTGTGTTGGTTTTTTCAGTCTGATTGTGTTTCTTTGTGTACGTATGTTCTTTTAAGACTAGCAAATAATAAGCTCATCCCCTGAATTAAAAGATTATCTTTAAAAAAACATTATGTACAGATTGTACAACTGAAAATTGTGTTTAAATTTATTTCTGTAAAGCAGTAGTTACCGTCAACAAGAAAGTTTCAATGAAATTTTGGTCGGCCTTCCAAAGTGTCTGTTGAAATTCTTACAATGTGCTACACCACTTTGACTGTTTTAGTAACTACTTATACAATTATGTACACACCAAATACTCGAATCGCGATCATCAATACTTCTCGGTTTGCCCAGAAACCGAACCCTGAAATACTACAAGGAGCGTCCCACACACCAGTGCAAGACGGGTTGTATTCGTAAGATTGAGAATGCCAAGTGAATACTTTTACATGTACGTTTATTAAAATAACATACTACAACTACAAATACCCACGATGTGAGATGACTTGTTGTGTGTGTGTTGTAGTTGTTGTTGCTAAGCGTCCAAAGTCAGTACTATAGATGGATATATTGTAGACGGGCCCCAAGACTAAAGTCTGACAAGTTTACGTGCTTCACACAATGACTCTGTCCCAGCCAGTCACATTAGACTGACGACTCAATCAGTAAGCAACAAGTCGCCAGAGCGGGGCTCGAACCACGGACCTCCTCCGTTGAAAGTCGATGTTGTACCCCAGGGCTACAACCCCCCCCCCCTCCCCAGCCGTTTTCCCAGAGCAAAGCGGCTTCTTACAAGAGGTACCTGTATTAAATATTCGTCTAGAGCACCTGTTTCTTAGTAGTTGGATCAGTATCTCTATCAGTATACATGTACTGTGATCGTTCAAATCCTGAGTATCTGACTCTGAGGTGTTTCGCTGTGTAGGCGTTAATCTACGAGGAAGCTTCGCTTTCTCCCGAGGCCTATAAGAACAGGCCAAGTCACCGAAATGATCGGAGTGAAGCGTAATAAAGGTAACAGTGATCTATCTCTAATTAATCATTACAATATTTAAGTACAGATTGATACTTTTGTATAGGTTTTTGTTCAGCCCACTCAGCCTACACTACATTAATGTGAAATGATCCAACTATTTATACTATTCAAATGGTATATTACACTTGGACGCTTAATGCAATTTTTGGTCTACTTTGGTACCATTGCCTTCTATTTTTGGAAGCCTCGCTTTCTCCCAATCCAACTCGGGGTTAAAATATGTATTTTGTACGCACCAGATAGCTCAGTCAACAACAGTACTCTATGCTGACGACAAGGATTATTATGAAGAAAATAAACTTAATAGATGAGTGGCGTATCATGATCACCTATGTCTGCTCTAGACCCGGTACATGAATGAATGAATGAATGAATGAATGAATGAATGAATGAATGAATGAATGAATGAATGAATGAATGAGTGAATGAATGAATGAATGAATGAATGAATGAATGAATGAATGAATGAATGAATGAATGAATGATTAAAAAAAGTTAACAGAGATACACTAGACTTTCCTCCCTTTGCCTTAAACTATAACATCTTTTGGGATCTTTTCTCCCCTTAATTATAGGCAAACCAGACAGTTTGTATGTTCATTACTACGTTAAATCCACAGCTCAAAATGAAATAATCTGTAATATCTTTTTACAATGGTGTTGAGCCGTTATGAAATCTAAGAATTACGCCTAGATTACATAAGCAAAGGGCGCCAGGAAAATAATTATTATGTTTCTGTTGTTTTGTTTAAAGAAAGATGAGACCTAATTTACGGTGTAAATAATAATACAACATTCAAGTTTTGCATAAAAATTTACCTCATTCCCGACGCGTATCTTTTAATTTAAAAAAATCCTCTGAGTTTGACTTATAACTACATGCATCATCACGTACGTCTATATTACTTTATTGTGAGTGAATACGGCTTTTCCAAGCAGAGTAAATCACTCATTCTCTGTTGTTGTTTTTTTTTTTTTGCAAAGAAGACATCTGTCACTTTATTTAAGTTGCTTTGTCTTTTTGTGAGACCATCTATCATGGGTGGAGGATTGCAGTAATTATTTTATTTTGTCTTTGGAGTAATTGTCTGGCTGCAACGCCTACACAGGTCCTAAAATCAGGAGAACATTTTTTTTATGTTTTTTGTTTTGTTTTTGTTTTGTTTTGCTTTGGTTTTGTTTGTTTTTCTCACACTGGGCTAATCATTATGCTTCCAATATGTCTATTTTTCTGGCGTCTTTCGATCTGCCTTTTCGCGTTTTTTTCTCTATCTCTCACCCTCACACACTTTCTCTCTCTCCCTCTCTCTATCTTTCATTCACTCTCCCACTTTAACTCACGTCATAATAATGTATCTTTATTTCTCTCTTTCTCTGTATATCTCTCTTAGTTTCTCTATACTACCTGTCCCGTTTAATCTTTCTCTCTCTATTTATCGGGGGCGCGGTGGTCCTGGGGTAAAACATCGGCTTCTGACGCAAAAGGTTCAGGTTCGAGCCCTGGCTATTTCGCTCCCTGCTGGTTGGGTCGGTGTTAGTTTATTTTGAGTCATGGTATCCCCACCCTGTCTCGTGTGTGGCAGCATATACAATTGTCAGACGTCATACTTGGGGTCCGTCCACAGTATAGCCTTTATAGTGTTGATTTTGGACGTTAAACGAACTCAACAACAACACTCTATTTATTACTCTCTCTCTCTTTCTCTCTCTCTCTCTCTCTCTCTCTCTCTCTCTCTCTCTCTCTCTCTCTCTCACACACACACACACCCTTTCCTAATCTGCGCCGTACAATGTCACAATATAGCCGTCAATGTGCTGGCGTGCCGCAAAAACAAACTCGCTCACCTCTTATGTCATATTTTCTTTCCAATCTCACACCCATTCCCATTCCTACGTATTTGCATTTATCTCTACTGCATTCACTTATGACGCTCTCTGGTTAAGTCGATATTGCGTTAGTTCTATTTAGTTCAAAATAACATCAAATAAAAATATATAAAAAAAATAAAAATAAAAAAAAACTTTGTAGGGGCGTAAAAAAATCACGCCTACATTGTAACTGTAACCTAAATCCATAGCCCTATCAAATATCAGCAATGTTTTAATCAATAAACGTAGTAAATTTCGCCACCAATGCTTCCTCCGTGGGCTCAAGAGATACGTAAGATTCAAAACATCGGTCGAGTTATTATCCGAAGGTTACAAGTGTTATTTTATTTTTTACGAGATATTGTGATGTATATATTTTAGGGTAATAGCTACCGCAGGTGTTTTTAAGCTGTCGCTGTTCTCTCTCCCTCTCTTCCTCTCTCACTCACTCTCTCTCACTCACGCTCTCTCTCTCTTTCTCTCTCTCGTCTCTCTCTCTCTCCTCTCTCTCTCTTCACTCTCTCTCTCTCTCTTCTCTCTCTCTCACTCTCTCTCTCTCTCTCTCTCTCTCTCTCTTCTCTCTCTCTCTCTCTCGCTCGCCCTCTCTCTCTCTCTCTCTCTCTCTCTCTCTCTCTCTCTCTCTCTCTCTCTCTCTCTCTCTCACTCTCTCTCTCTCTCTCTCTCTCACTTTCTCTCTTTCTCTCTCTCCTTCTCGCGATCTCTCCCTCTCTCGATCTCTAATCTGTCAAAGTAACCCAAATGCCCCCCTCCCCCTTTTTTATTTTTCGGTATAAAAGAGTTACTAGTGCGTAGCTTGCCTGCCGAAACCAGTACAATACGATACCTGACGTAGTATAGTACACAATAATTTTTTTTTTTAATTTCTTGCCGAATCAGCCTAGTATCTAAATGAAAAACAAGGCTGTCTGTCTGTCTGTCTGTCTCTATGTATGTATCTGTCTCTCTCTCTCTCTCTCTCTCGACAATATAGCGAATACTAGATTTTTTATCAGCTCACACACACAAATACAAAAAAAAACACAAAAAAAAAACAACACACACACACACTAAACCCCAAACCAATACAATAAGGCTCAAGTAAAACCACGGAAAGCCCAACAGAAGATACACTGGCGACCCCAATAGCAACAATTTACAGGGGAAAACAAATCTTTCCTCATCTTTCAACATCTTTTATCACACTATCACTCTTCCAGCTTAGCCTCCGCAGCTCCTAAAAGGAAGCAGGAAAAAAACAAAAACAACAAGAACAACACACAAACTAAAAGACTGTTTTAAAGTTCTCGAAGCAGCCCATAATTAAACACACCGGCGTAACTCAACAGCCAAATATCATTGATACAAGTATAATGATCAGGGTAACAACAACAACTACAGCAAAAAGGATCAGCAAAAACGAAACATCAAAAAATAGTCACCGGCATATCAGTGACGGTAATTTTACGGTTTCTAATTAAAACAGAATATCAGTTGCAAACAACCCCAAACTAGACGCATAAATCAGTTTTAATGAGCGCCTACCAACAACATCAATGCTAGTCATGTTATGTAGACAATGGACTTTGCAACAAAATCACATTTTGCCAAAACCGTAACATCAAAGGTAGACCTAAAAGAAACAGAAGAGAAGAGAGAGAGGGAGAGAGAGAGAGAGAGAGAGAGAGAGAGAGAGAGAGAGAGAGAGAGAGAGAGAGAGAGAGGGGGGGGAGCGAG
>RQTK01000517.1:82722-157722 GCA_003991915.1 Elysia chlorotica
TTGCGTTTTAACGTTGCTAAAAATGAAATGAACTTACAAGTTGTGATTAAAATAGTTTATTGAAAAGGAGCGATTTGGTAAAAAAAAAAAAAAAAGAGAGAGACAACAAAAAAAAAAATTTTAAGTCTATATATATATATATATATAATTATATCAATGAGCTACAAAACAGATAGGAGAACAGGAGAGTTTCACTTTCCATCACAGCTAGAAGTACCCGCACCCCTAAAGTCAGCCCATGTCAACAGGTTCTCTGTGTACACAAGTCATTTTCTCTCGAGTGCTAGCGAACATCTGCTGTCACTTCGTGCAGTGCTTTTTGACGCGAATTTGGCAATACGTTGTTGTACGTGAACGTATTAACGCATAAGACTGTCAGCATTTTAACGTTAAAACATTTCATAAAAAATGCTATGTGTGTTGAATAACAGCCTGCATGTGTTGTAGACAGACAGATAGACAGAGACATAGATAGAGACAGAGACAAACAGTACATTACAATACAGACAGACCAATGGACAGACATACAGACATAATTATAGACCTGGGAGGAAAGAAAGAAAGAAAGCTGGGAGTGTGCAGATATGATATGTCCATGGGGATTAGAAGTGTTTTTTTTTTTAATTTTAAATGTCTATGGCGTCGGTTAACCGTGTAAGACGTAATTTTCCACTTTTAATGCACGCTGTCAGGTAAAGATAGTTTGAAAAACTCATAGATCTATCTTTGAATTCAGACACAATTTATTGGGACCTTATCGGAATCCAAAGATTTAACACCATTACCACAAAGGTGCAAAGTTATTCTTTGTCTTCAAATGACACGTTCTAGCGTAGTTATAAAAATGTAAATGGGTAAAGCGGTTTCCAAAGACGAGACTTGTTTATGGTTTTGTCTTCACCAGGAATGGATAATCTAATTTTATTTTTACGCTTTTTTTCAGGGTTTTTCCAGGGCTATGATAACATAATCATAAGACATTCATGCACTTCGTACGAAATAGAAATGCACGAAATTAGGAGCTTTTCTCACATGATTGTATATGCAAATAAATGATTACGAGTTTTCACAATACACAAAATTATAGATCTAGATCTATGCACTCCGTGTGCTAAAGTTGAAAGTATTAGGATTGTATACTGTTTACTATTTAGCAAACCGTGTTATGCTTCCCCGAATACTGGTGCTGCTTATAGTTCAGTTAACGGATCAGTTCTTCAGAAAGTTGTTTAGTTACTCCTATAGAGATAATAAATATAGGCCTAGCTACACTGAGGCTGCTTATTTTATTTATTCCTTTACATAAACCCAAGCTTATTCAATACACACCATGCTTGAACGACCGCATGCAGGTAACGTTTGAAGTTAAAAGAAAGACGAGAAAATTAGGTCTAAATAATATGGAAGCGTATAATAGAAAAGCAGCGGGCTTGGGACGTAGTGAAAGACCAAGGATTTCATATTTATTATGCTCTGTAGAAGCTTAATGTTCTTATTATGTTACATGATTTTCCCCAAGGAAATAATGCAAAACTAGGCCCGTGTTCAAACAGTCTTTGAAATTTGCGAGGCGGATCTTGTGAAGTGTAACCGTGGCGATCATATTAAGACAACCTGTCATCAAGACTCTTGCGTTAATACATGCACTGTACCAACTCTACACTTTTAAGCCTATTTGTAGCATATGTGCATGTATAGCTGATATTTCGTTTATGATTCATGATAAAAAAATGGTTTCCATGAAAACTATTATAATTATATCCATGTATAATAACTGTCTATTATTAACTCTTTTACAGTATCAGTGTTTGAAATAGAGACATATAATTATTATAACAATATTAGGTGCTTTTATACTTCTTTTATTTAGGACTTCATTGTCTTATGGTCCGGCTTTTCCAGCACATTTCTATACTAATATTATTGAATTCGCAGCTATAAATGCAACCAGATTTAGATATGAAAAGATGATTCAAGGCTTTATGCGCTATTACAAGGTTTCGCAAGATAGTATCTCTCCTTCACTCTCTCGATCTCACTCTCTGTCTGTCTCTCTCTCTCTACCTCTCTTTTTCTCCCCTCCCCTCTTACACCCTCTATGTACCTGTCTCTGTCGATTTCTCTGTCTATCTGTCTGTCTGTCTCCATCTCTCCGTTTCCACTTTTTGTTTGATTGTATTGTTTGCTTTTTAAAGTCCTCTTCATTTCCTTTGAAATCTAATTGGAAAACAGACAAGAGAGTGGGAGATGAGACTCAGCTAATCAAGTGAGCCCCTGGACAGGTAGCCTATAATCCGCCCCTTTCCCCTGTCGCGCAGCTAGCGGTGCTAGACTGGTAGTTTACCTGGGCGGCTCAGTCTCAGTGAGATGGCTATGAGAAGCGAGCGCCTTGCGTAGGCCCTACTGCGTAGCTGTCGGTCTCTGGGGTTAGCATGTGTATAACACAGACTTTGCGATTGACACTGTGATAACTTATGACTCAATTACTCTTCTCATGCATGGTTTTATCTGTACTGATCGCTCATTGAATTTGCAACAACAATTTTGAATTAGATAGATCTACGATTAGCCATTGGACACTGGTGTAGATTCCCATACCTATCGTCTTCGTTTTCGTCATGTGTCCGAGTCACCGCAAGGCCTCTAATTGTGGGATGTGTGTCGGACACGGTACGACGTGGGCGACCATCGGTAGACACGACGTGAGCGCAGCAGTGGCAGCGTTATTCGCCTGGTCGGTTTAAACGGTTCCAGCTCTTTCATTAGGACCAGACCAGCAGACAGAATTATAGATCTAGTCTCTAAATTACAATTCACTTGATCCGTAATTATCTAGATCTAGATCTATGTCCCTCTGCAAGTGTAATTGTAAATTTAAACTTTTTTTTTAATGTGTGCTTTTCATTCAGTGTGAATTAGATTAGCTGGAGCGCATGTGGTTCGAGATCTATTGCAATTGAATTTTCAGGAAAATAATTATGCTGAACTTGGGCTAAGTTTCTTCGCAAGTGTAATTATAATTTATGCTCTTTTTTCAGTGTGCTTTTTTATTCAGTGTGAATTATTTGGAGCGGATGTTGGTTACAACTGAATTTTGCAAGAAAAATAATGTGCTGAATTTTGACTAAGTCCCTTCGCAAGTAGTTTTAGACTATTTTTTTTTTCAGACTATCTGGAGCGTACGTTAGTTCTAAATCTATAACAATTGAATTTAAAAAAACGGACTGAATTTGAACTGGCATGACAAACGGGTGTTTTACTTTATAGATGCACTTAACTGACATTAAATAGACATTCTATAGTGATAAATCGGTAAATGATTATCTGTGTACCTGTTCATTTTAAGCGGGAAGAATTATTGTATTACTCTAGATTAATATTGCTAGTTTTCGATTGACTTTTAGTTTGTGGTCGGGTAAATTCTAAATTTCTAGGATTCTGAGTTGTTTTTATAGCCGCATTTATACATGTTTCAAGTTATATTCAAGGCGTGTACATTTGTTCCTTAAAATACGAATACGACAAAGTGGATTTTAATAACATTTATTTTTTTATGCTATAAATGAAAAGTTCCCTGGAATAATTATAAAATTATCGTGTTGCCTTCATTTAGCTTTAACTGTCGCTTGATAGTGACATAATATGACACAGTGTGTCATATTGATGTTTACGACTATATAAACGCGACTGTCGGTGGAAATATTTTAAACGTTTCTAGGCAAGTGGAGATGAAAGTAGGATGCTTGGATTCAGACACGGTCTTATCTCTGTGTAATACACATGTATTGATAGTAGCGGATTGCCTTAAAACCCTGTGTCAACGTTAACGGTTCCTGTCTACTCAATTTTGTGGGATCGGTCTGTATATATTTGCTTCCCTGTCTCCGCTTTTGTCTCTTTCTGTCTATCTGCTTTTCGCTCTCTCTCTCTCTCTCTCTCTCTCTCTCTCTCTCTCTCTCTCTCTCTCTCTCTCTCTCTCTCTCTCTCTCTCTCTTTTCTCTCTCTTACTCTTCCACACACAAGTACGTGCCCAACTAATAATTATTTTTAATTAATTAAAAACACGACAAGTACTTTTAGATCTCAATAAAAAGTACTTTTAGATCCCAATAAAACTGGCAAACACGTACTGTTCTAGTATCGGAAATTGAAAACCCATTTCTAGCTTGACAATCAGGCTAGGCTAACACCAGCAAAATTTGTATAGGAATACAGTGGTGCAGACTGCAGATAGTCAGTTACTTAGTCTGTGCATTTACCGCCAGTATCACGCCCGCCAATAGCGATGTGTTTACAAATTTAGTGTCTTACTACACAGTCAGTTCAGCGAAGCTTCATCATCATGGTCCTTTACATTATATCACATTGCTGCTGGGTTAATATTGCGTGTAACGTGTTGATTGTTGGGTCATACTTGTTCAATAACCTAAGTCTAGTGTTTGTGGTTTAACCTAAAGCATTATCAGACATAATTTATTACAGATTGTGTGTGTGCGGATTGCTTATGTTAAGACGAACGCATCTAATACTGTAGTAATAGGTTTTACAATTCCGTTTTGATTTCACTGTCCCACTAATGCGCATTGTAGAGATGGTGAATGCGGGTTGGTGTTTGAGCAATACACGATAATAATGCTGCTGGCATATTTGTATATAAAGTGATACGTACTGTGTTTAAAAGAACTGCAGAAGAGATAGTGTTTTCAGGCTGGCTCAATTGTAGAGCATTGGGCTTCTATCTGAAAGCTATCCGGTTTGATGCCACGAGAGAGGGTATGAGAGATAGAGAGAGAGAAAGAGAGTTGTAGTTGTAGTTGAGTTGGTTGGACGTCTTACGTCAGCACTATATATGCTATATTCTATATGGTAGACGGGCCTCAACACTGACGTCTGACAATTTCATGTGCAGTGTGTGAGAGAGAGAGAAAGTGAGAGAGAGAGGGAGAGAGAGAGAGAGAGAGAGAGAGAGAGAGGGAGAGAGAGAGAAAGAGGGGGAGAGAGAGATAGAGAAAGATGTTCTTTCCTCCTACACCGTTCACTGCCGTGAACCAACGATGCCAAATCTTGTTACATCAATACGACGCAGTCGGCTTTTTTTTTCATGAAATTCCTAATGAATGTAATTAGTCCAACTTTTTGTTGTTAAAAATGAATTTTTTTCTGGAACGCTGATATAGTGGCGGATGTTTTTGTGTTTTTTGTTTTTGCTTCCTTTAATCTCAAGTCAGTTATGTCACAGAGGTATGATTTGGGTTTCTGTCAAAGATAATTATACGATAATGGGTCGGTGTGTTGCTTTCTTAACGTTAAGCGTCAGTAACTATGCTATATCGCGGATGGGTTCCAAATGTATTGTCTGGAAATTGTTAGTGCTGTCAAATAGAGACAGAGGTTGAAATCACGATATAACAATGCCATGTTAATGAATGAAAATCTGATTCTTAGTGATATCCTTCCTGCTCACAAATTTGCAAATAGCTCATCTTTTCATGTAGGTGATTTGCCTCTAAGGAACTTTCATAATTTTAAAGAAAGGGGCGAATGAGGATACATAAATACAATGTTACGTTCATAAATTCCATTAAATGTTGCCATTAAACGTATTCAATCATCAACGTTAACGTACAGGGACACAAAGGTAAAATACTTTGCTTCCCCATAGTTTCCTTTCGGGAATTGCCTTTCGTGTCAGCTGACCTTTCTCTGTAATGACCACACTTTGTTAGAAAAAAAAGCTCTCTTGAACGTTTCTTGTGTTTCCTATAAGGATTATGTACGAACGGGGAAATACAATGACAATTCGACGAAGACAGTATAATAAATGATTGACAATGTCCCTCTCTGTGCCTGACGAAGATATCGGGGTTGTGGAGGTAGAGTAATTAAACTGAAAAAATTATATTTCCCCATGTGTATATTAGATGTGTTCTTCCTCATTTTATCAGGGACGGTTTGTTTATAAATTGGTGTGTGTGTGTGTTTTAATACACAGAGTGTGCTCTTTCTCCTTGTCTTGCCTGTCGGTCTCTTTTTCTATGTCTGTTTCTGTGTATCTACTTCTCTCTTTCTCTCTCTCTCTCTCTCTCTCTCTCTCTCTCTCCCTGTCTCTCTCTAAAGCGATCGTTAGTGTTTTTAACTCCGAAACTCATGAATTTTCAGAGAGTGAGAGATAGTGAGAGAGAGAGAGAGAGAGAGAGAGAGAGAGAGAAAGAGAGAGAGAGGTTGATATCGCGCTCAGTGCTCGTTATATCAATCAACGATTATCTTAACAAATTAATTATTTTAAAAAAAACAACAACAAATACAACAACACAAAATGTGAAGGAAAAAATTAGACATGTTATCGATTTTAATTTCAGCATAAGGTGACATAATTTGAACGATTTTCACAACCTGTGTTAAGAGTGGTGAATTATAACTGAATCATGATTATTGCTATCTAAATCTACACTTAACTGCCTTTAATCCTACCTAGAGATTGACCAGTCACCAGTCACACCTGGGACAGTAGAGTTTAAGTGACTAAATTAACATGTAGTTTTTGTGTTGTTGTTTTTTTCTTTGGCTGGGTTGAAAATTAAGTGAAAAAATATGGATATTAACCTTTACTTTGCTACTGAAAGTAACATAAAAGTATCCCTTAAAAAAAACCAATAAATTTCATCTCACTCAATGCTTAAAGAAAAATGATCTGAAATTAACGATATTACTTTTCCTAATTCGCTACTAAGGTTATTTTTATTAGTTGTTTTTGCTTGGTTTGAAATCAAATAAACTAGATATTACAATAACCTTTGCATTGAAAGAAAGAGAAAATGTTCCCTAATATCTAATTTTCCTCCCCATCAAGTTTTCAAGAATCTCTTAAACTCTAAACGAAACCAACTCCCCTAATAGATCAACAAGTAAATTTTTACAGTCATGAAGATGTGTTCGTTGGATTTAAAAAAAAAACTGTTGATATCAGTGGTAAAAGGAGATAATCTTCATCCCTTTAAATAAAAAAACAACAACTCAACAAACAAACAATCAACCCCCCCCCCCCCCGAATCTACTCCTGTTTAATGTTTCAAGAAAACGAAATGAGCTGTCCTATTTGGTGACCAAGTCATATCTTTTCTCTCTAGTTTACCTGGATCAAGGGTTTTGCTCGTTTCGTCTTTGCTGCCACTGAAAAACTGTTTACTTTCAGTTTCATTCCCTTCGAATATGCGCTGGAGTTCTTTTACTTTCAACCTTGCCGATTAACCGTTTGGTCTTCTACTATCAAGATGCAATGCGTCAACTTCACAAAACTAATGTTTTGCTGGATTTTTCACAACGTTTGAATTTTTACCCATGAAGTGCGAGATTCGTGTTAACATCTTGTGTCCGTGCTTCAACCTAGCTCTCGTCAGTAAGCAGAGTTAAAAGTTCCCAAAGTGCAGAATTAATGTGGCTTTTTAGATTGGACTATCCAATTTACTTAGTTGTTGCGATGTGAGCCAAAGGAACGGCTGATTAGGATGCTTTTGGGTTGTAATTAATACCTATCCATCTTGTAATTAATATCATCTTGGAAACATCACATTTAAAAACACATTTAAATTTTTTAGACTTAATCTTCACGTTGATAAAATAATTAGATCTATAATTGTCCATATTGATTTGTTTAGCATGACGTTCTGGTTTTGATACACAAGACAAAATACATCTGAGGGAAAGGGGGGGGGGGGGGGGTAGGGAGTGAAGGAAGCGGCTTCTTTTCGGAGGTCCCTGGTTCGAGTTCCTAATCAGACTGCCCTTTTCATACCGATCTGATCGATGACAATAGATTAATAATGTGACCTGCCAAGTCTTAGGTAACCGGTCACCTCTTTGAGATGAGAGATAACGCGGAGACGTTGGACAAGGGGAAAGCTGCTTCACTCTCTTCGAGCAAAGATTATCGAACATACCGCCGGTATCTAGTGGAAAGTACATAAACTTTTCTCATTTCGCGGTAAATTTTTTTATCTGCCATAGAACACATCGTCAGTAAGCAGTGTTAAAAGTTCTCTAAGTGCAAAATTAATATGGATTTTAATTTTAAAATCCAAGTTACTAAATAGTTAAGACGTGAACCAAAGAAACGGTTGATGAAATGCTTTATTGTTGTTGTTGTTTTTGTTGCTACTGCTGTTGTTGCTGTTGTTGTTATTTTGTTTTATATATAATATTATTAATACCTATCCATCTTGTAATTAATATCATCTTGGAAACGTCGCATTCCGAACGAAAAGAAAATCATTTTAAGTTTCTTTTTTAAAGACTTCATCTAATTAGATCTCTAGTTGTTCATATCGATTTGTTTAGCGCGACGTTCTGGTTTTGAGGCACCAGACATAATACATCAGAAAAGGAGGCGGGGATATTAGCTCAGTCGCTAAAGTGGAGCGGCTTCTTTTTCAGAGGTCGCTGGTTCCATTCACCAATCAGGCTGCCCTTTTCATACTGATCAGATAAATGACAGTACATGTATAATGTTACCTGCTAAGTCCTAGGGCTCCGATCACGTCTTGGAGATCAGATAGATAACGCGGAGACGTTGGATAAGGGGAAAGCTGCTTCACTCTCTTCGAGCAAAGATTATCGAACATACCGCCGGTATCTAGTGGAAAGTACATAAACTTTTCTCATTTCGCGGTAAATTTTTTTATCTGCCATAGCACACTTCTAGAGTTATTGTAGTTTTAGCGACTGTAAGAGGTTAAATTTCTGTAAAAACTGTATTTGAACAAAAGCAAAACATACACCAAAAAACGCAGTAAAACAAAAAAGAGTTAAAAGAAAACAAAAAGAAAAGAAGAAACACACAAAAAAAAAAAAAACGTTTGCAGGGTTTCAAGATTTTTACTTAACCGAAAATGTCAGATGGGTTTTCACTTAATTAGGGCATTTTCTTAGAAAAGAAAACTGAATAGGGTCTCTACGGTTAAAAATGTCCATTATTATATTAATGTTCTTGTACATCTAATAATTATTGGATGTAGCACGGCCTTTTCTAAGAAACGTAAATCTTCTTAATAGGAAATGTGTTCTTTAATGACAATCTTAAACTACCCCAAGTGACATGTGCATGTTTAATTTTATCGGAATCCACGAACTTTTCGTCGGCTGGTTCGAGGCTTCGAGCTCATTGTCTCCTCCCACATACAATTTCACTTCTATCACGCCATATCATGCGAGCCCGGGGAAATCCCGGTTAGATCTAAAAATGGTTCCAAATATAATCGTGTCAAGGTGCCTATTTAAAACTTGATAGAAGGAAGTGTTAGCTATTTTTCTTCATAAAAACTTCAGTGGATGTTAGTTAAGTAAATTGCGTGAAAAATGTGACTATGTAATAAGTGTGTCAATTTACTATTTTTTAAGATAAATGCCATGCCTTAGGATAAATTTTATTCTCACAGTACTGCAAATTTTGTTCATATCAATTATTTATTTTGAAAAGCGAAACACATTTTAGGCAATTGAAAAATAGTTTTGTTTATTGGTAAGACCAAAATTGTCAGCGTTCAGTATTAATTGTACTATGAATTGTGTAATGAGTCTGGTACAACATAATAATTATTAATTTGCTTTGCTTTTGAACATTCTGTACATACCTCGAATTACTGTCTAGTCCTTCCATGAGACAAAACGGGCTTATTACAGCGGCCCGGGCAAGTAATGGAATGAGGCGAATATACAGCTTAACTTTATTTGCATTTAGGATTTTACGTATCGTTCAGACTATCAGTAAGTGAGACCGTCTCTCTTTTCGTCACCGCCTCACTGCCTGTACCGCCTCTCTCTCTCTCACTCTATCCCTCCCTCTCTCTCTCTCTCTTTCTCTCTCCTTCTTCCCTCCCCCTCTCTCTTCACGCATTCTCTCTGGAGAGAGAAAAACTGATAAGAGTTAAAGAGAAAGAGGGAAGAGAGAGAGAGAGAGAGAGAAGAGGAAGAGAGAGAGAGTCTCCTTCTCTCTCTTCGACCCTCATTTGTCTTTCCCTTTCCTTCGGGAGATCAAAAAGAGCAAATAGGATAATTTATACATATATAGATCTGGATCAAATTCTTAAACGTTTTACTTTAACTATCCGGTTTCCAGCTCTCAAGTTTCTCATCTTGGCTTTCATAGGTATGTCAGGTTTGACATGGGAATGGTGAACCAATAACAAGAAGACCTTGTTCCTAACCGTTCCTTGAGCTTCGCTGTTTTTTCTTCTCACCGTTTTGTTCACCGTTTTGCACCTCGAATTCTCCTTAAGACCTTGATGTATAGAAGACCCCTGTTCCTCCCCCCTCCCTCCCTCCTACTTCAGTCGCTTTCCCCGCTGCAGACTCCTCTCAGTCCTTAACTCTATTGGATTTCGCCCACAGGATCAACCAGGTTTATTTAGATATGCCGCGTTTGAAAGGCGGGAGTCTTCTCTGTCTTGATCCCTATCTCCAAACATTGCCTAGCCAATGTTCCGAGGTACGAGTTTTAACCTCTCATGTTAATACCAAGATTGTTCCTTTTGGATGTAAGAAATCATTACCTAATAAGAACCATCACAAGACAGTGATCTAATCAACTAAATACTGTATCCCGCTATTATTTCGCGGACCAATCGAATCTGGAATTAGATCTAGATATATATCTACACTGTGAATTTCGTTTTCTTCCTTTCCTCTTTGTTCAATGTCCCCGAACGAATCAGCCCTCCCCGACTTGTCTGTACAAATTTGCATTGAGTGGGGAGCGTGGGGCAAGAAAATTGTCACCACAGACTGTCTCCCTTGAGGACTTCTAAAGAGGAAGGGCTTATCGCTACGCTTGTTCTGGATTTGTTTGTCGCGACCGTGTGACCGTCGGAGCATACGTGTAGTAGTACTAGTGGTACTGGTAGTACCGCACGCACCAGAGGACCCTAAAGTAATGAAAGTCGTGACGTAATGTAACTATATAGATCCTAGATGTAGCAGTGAAGTTTGCAACAGCAGAAACATGGTAAATCATTAGTTAGATTTTCGTGAGTTTTACGGTGGATAGATTTAGCTAAGACAGCAGTGTTCAGCGTTTTGTTAACACTTCAACTCCCTAGCCCTGAAGACAGGAAGCGCTGAATTAAAATTTGTGTCAACTCAAATACACGCCGGGCCAGTAAGGATTGGCGTAAAGGATTGAAAGCAGAGACATGGGGAAAAAGCAATCGTCAGTATTCGTTTAAAGGCTAATAAATGTGAATCTCAGTTTTTATTTTCAAAGTTATTTGTTAAATTCAACGATGTGAAACAGTAGTGCTTATTGATCTTTTCGCCGTTAGTACTTTTAATCCATCTTTACTATTAAAATCAGATTTATCCTAAAAGAAATCTTTGGTGACTCTCCGTGCTAAACTAGGCGTGTCGAAAGTAAATTGTAGGAGGTATTATTCTCCAAGAGCAATGTGTACGTAAACACTATCGGGGACTGTAAAGTGTAAAGTATGCGAGCCTGGCAATTCACACCATGTCTTCAAGTATTACATGTATAATTAGCGCGGGCAGTTCGAGTGCCTGGGAACCTGTGTTTTGTCATGCCCACTTCGTTCTCTGTGCTGGACTCTGGGATACAGGCTTCACTTTGGTTCTGGCTAATTCAATTTCCAGTTCGTTTTTGAACTTTGGTCAAATGCTGGTCACCTCAAGGCTCAACTGCCTCTGGAGTGGACTGTAAAAAGATCGGCTTGTTAGCGGTGCGACTGTCACAAAACACAAGGGCGATTCGACTGGTGCTATTAGTTAAATTATATTTTCAGATCATATATTTGACTCCTACCATTTGTGCTTGTAAAGTATTTTCTTTTACGGATTATATCGTCGATAGTTTACCATACACCGCTATGTACAATACATTACCATACACCGCTATGTACAATACATTACCATACACCAGTGTGTACAATACAAATTACATGTGCCACAAAGGCGTTGATATATTTATGTGATTGTTATTTTTTAAGTTTTACAGTGAGGATTCGCTTGTTCCGTTGGTACGATTACCGAACTTGAAGTTTACTAAAATGTTTATTGTAGTATTATAAAACATAGGTTATTAAACTAAATATGCGATAGAGCAATTCGAAAATATGACAATGCAATCACAAAGCAGCGTATTTTTTCATCTTTGGTTTCCAGCATTAAATATCCTGTGTTTTATTGTGATTTTCTCAGTTTATTATTATCTCATCCCTTTACGAATTGCGATAGCTGTGAAAAAAAATGAACCGATTGTAAGTTTTGTTGTTGGTCTCTCTATTATTCTGTCAAAGTGTGATCATTTTGATCTTATGCATGTTTAGGAACTAGAAAAGCATGATTCCATCTCTATTCTTTCGAAACCCGAGCCAACACTTCCTTGTTGATCTCGAAATTAGACCCGCTTTGTAATAGGCATTTTACAGCTGGTTCAAAGGCGCTCGTGGGTTAGTGTGGGATGGTTTATTGTGGCGAAATTGTCTGTTCCTGGGTTTGATGTTAAGGCAACCTGTCTCTCAACTGGTCGAGAATTAATTTGCACTGACCCTCCCAGCTCAACTGGACATGAGGGATGTTTTTATGCGAATCAGAAGCGCAAAGATACTGTTTCTGTGGGAGTAGAGACTAATCAAATTAATGTACGTCAAAATAACAAGCTGGTTGTAAACTAGCTATGTATTGTAATCTAAGTTGAACTTCTATTCACCACTTAAATTTATACATTTTGTCGTTTCTGACATTTAAAAATGATTTTTTTCAATGATAAAGCCATGGCCATGGTGATCAACAAGAAACACAAAAGATAGCAGTATTTTGGCACGTAATATAAATATTTCTTGCATGTAGAATAATTTCTTACCCTGTTAAAGCGGTTTTTTTGTCTTTCAAATTTTTAATTCCCATAGCATAACTGTCTCTTTTTACAGTAATTTAGAAAATTGAAACAAGAATATCGCGCCTTAGAAACTCTCCTTCCCACGACGTCTCTAAAATGTTTAAGTGTAAAATACATGCACAATAATCTGGACGGTAGTGGTTACGATGATAGTATGAATAGCAGTTGATTTTGTTGTTTTACATACACATATTGATGATGTTGTGTGGGGATATTTAAAGATATACGCCCTAAAATATTGTTCTGGCAATCTCTTACATTATAAATTGAGTAGCGAACGGAGCACGTTGTGGTAAATTATGTAAGCTTCTAACCGAACTTTCTTTGATTCATAAATGTTAAATAATAAATGAATATTTTAATTTATTTTAATTATATAAAGTAAGTCAGGATCAAAGGATTTCGAGATTAATGCATGAATTATCTTGATTTATAAGGTTTTGAGCGATGGAGTGTACGTGAAGTTTGTGGAATACTTAAATTATTACAGTGCGATTAAAAAAAAATCACCATTTCAGCGGACAGATGTTTTATTGATGCCCTGTATTTTATGAAATATACTGTCTGGTTTAGAGCATCATATTTTTTTTTTAAATTTATCAACCAATTCAGCAGCTGTTTTCAGTTTCTAGTTACTTGGTTTTTAATTCATTGCATTTTGTTGGGTATTTCGTGATTACTACTCTTCCAAATCCGTTTTTTTTTTGGCCAGTTATAATCGTAAGATACCATTCTGTCTGCGGGCGGGAAGACTTCGCGGACGCATTAGACACACTTTCTCTCTCTCTCTCTCTCTCTCTCTCTCTCTCTCTCTCTCTCTCTCTTGGTCTGCCCTTTTAGCGAAGGAAAAAAAAAATCTAAATCCAGACCACATAAATGCCTTTTTGTTGCTTTCTTTTTGGAATATCAAGGCTTCACCTGCTTTGTTGAAGGCTACACATTTATACAGTATGTGATAGTTTCCAAATTCTTTCAGCTGAGTTAAAACTTTTGAGTCAAGGCTCGTCCCCACTATACCGCGGTTTCTTTTTAAATTCGCACATATGTTGTGAATCAAATTTTTATAGCTTTCCTTTGACCTATGAAAGGTAATTTGAATATTATTATTTAGAAGTAAGTGTTTGTGTTTAACTTATGAACTGAAATGAAAACAAAAATCTAGAAGAAATCATGGCTGCCCTTTAAGTTTACCGAAAATGCGGCGGTGAATGATAAAAGCGACCTTGAGAATTAATCGGAACCTCATGGAACAAAATCGGTGCTGAGCAATTTCCCCGTATCAAACCCTCCATGATAGGTGTGCTGTATTTCTGTTGGTCACTGCATCCTGCAGTCGAGTGCGATTGGCGATTGGTTGGTCCCGGTACGCCACTTTGTGTAGCGCGCAGGTAGCCATCGCGCGCTCGCACCGTACCTTTCTTTTGTGTGGCCGATACACTGTATTGAGGTCAAGCACTTCGATTATTGTGACTGCGCAAACCATTGGTTTATTCTGGTCGACTGAAGGGGACTATGAAAGATCTCAGAGGATTCTCGCTCGCGCGCTCAAACTGAAAGCACACCTCGCCCTTTTTGAGCGCTGAGTTACCAATTGGAGGTTTTCGTTCGATCTGTCTGGATGGTGCATGTTATGTAGCTGCTCTTATTAGCATAGTTGTGGATTCGTTTGATTACTTATGTCAAGGAGAGTGATTGGTAGTACAGACATTGCACAGTGCTAATGCATAGTGCTATAAAACTAACAATAGGCTGTGCTGCGTCGTATAGTAAGTGTGGATTTGTATTTAACATCTTGTTGTCAACAAATGCTCTGTTCATTTTGTTTAAAAGCCCTTGATTTGTACATGCGTACGTAGGTATATGTTACGTTTCCTTTGCATTAAATTTTCTCGTGAGGAATGTTTTTGATTCTGTGGTGAGTAAAACTGATGTCTAAACGCATGAAACATTAACAAGATATCTCGTTTCAATTTCAAAAATTATTTGAACTTTATACATTAGTTTTTCTTAAAACATTTGTACAAACGCATTTAATTATTGAATAACCGAGAGGAAGAGAGAGAGAAAGAGAGAGAGAGAGAGAGAGAGAGAGAGAGAGAGAGAGAGAGAGAGAGAAAGACAGAGACCAACAACCAGAGATAGAGAAATCTTTATTTATGGTTAACTTACTAGTACTAAAGATTAAAACTAGAGATTAACAAAACCAGCACGACAGAGGGTTCAATTTCCAAACAATTAGAATGCACCATGCTCACAGACTCCTAAAGACTTTAAACCCCACCAATCACGCCACCCCCAAATCTAATTACATAAAAATTTACGGTTTTAGGGCCCAATATACGTATGAAGTTTTTTCCCTTGTATTATCATTTTAAAGAACTGGCGAGTATGTTATTGTCAAAATTCGCAAACCGGTGTTGTGCGGGTTATTACAAAATGTCTGAGTCTAGATGCGGGCATATGGGCCTACATACATTTTGATAGTTCGTCGAGTTTCTTTTAATGTTTTTACAATGAAGACAAATCTTAAATAGCATTGTATTGAATTTTTTTCTATGCTGCGGCCGTGTAATGCTAGTGTGTATATGTTGAAACATGATATAACACTAAACCCCAATGTTATACAATACCATTCCTGATGACAATGAATTGTACTCTATATTTTAGCGACCTCGTTACTGCTGTACTTTTTTTTAAGGTATTACTATTACATGACCTTACATGTACTCGAAGAGTTATATCTATTGAGAGCACGTTGGAAACTCTTCTATACAAACTCCGGTGTAATTCATTGACTGGACTTCTCACAGGATATTATGATAGTGCCGTGGATCGATCATACTAGTCTTGTGCTCTAAATTGGATTTACTGCGTTTTCCCTAGCGTACATCCCAAGGCTTTTGTTTGAAGTCCGCATAATTATCCGACTCTTGAGTGTACTAATTAGCGTTTAGTGTGTGCTTGCATTCCACGAGGGACCATTATCCGAGATGCATCTTGGCTAAGGTGGGCGGTAACGCTGTTGCCAGCTGCCAGAAATAACACGATCTATGTGTGTGCTGGGCTTTACTTTCTGTATGATGAGAATATGCACCATAGGACGTTCTCTAGTTGTGCTTGACATTGTTTAGGCATACGCTAACAATACCTAACAATATCAATTTCCGTGTAACTTTTTGTTGATATTCTTAGCACTTCTTTGGATAATCAGGGGAAATAGCTTCTGTATGTCGGGCGTTAATATAAATAATCATGTTAATACTCTTCGAATGCACGGTAATTGTTGATGAATCTGTGTATTTGATTGCTAGATCTTGATCAAGCCACAAAATACAGGGAAGTTTAAAGGTGTTCGTTCTGTAGCGATACAGTGTGTTTAGTGGTGCTAATGAGTTTATTGCCGTCAATTGTATCTAGGTTGATTATTTAACTATTAACTGTGGTACACTGTACAATGAGTGCAGGCGCCGCCCCTGATGTACGTCAATGCAGATGGGCGCCTACGACCTGATGCCGCGCAAGACGGCAGCCGTGTATCGCAGCTCTGAGACGCTGGTGAGCACGTCCTCAGAGAGCGATGTCGGCCGCGACAGCATGGATAGCCTGACGGCCTCCTCGTCCGGCTGTCCCAGCCCGCAGCCTGGCTCTGGCCGCAGTGAGTCCAACCTGTCAGGCCAACACAGGACAATGACCCGGCGCCGAGCCAGTCTTGACCAGAGCTGGAAGTCAAACTCTCCGCTGCAAAAATCTACAGAAGGTGGCGAAGCTTACGGTGACGATGACACGACCGTATCGTTCATGTTGAAGCGCCGCCTTCAAGACAAACTTTTCGCAGACTTGTCGGGGAGCTTCTCAGGAGACAGACGCCTTAGTGAAGGCGGCGCTTTGGCGCTACGCGGTCTTGAGCGCAGCCGGTCCGGGGATTTCTACAAGAATCTTGGTCAGTTCCGCCGCAACGCCAGCTCCAACGGACTTATCACTGCAAAGTTGCGACCGTGTTTCTCCGAGGGCGTGAAAATATCATCGGGTCGCACTGCGTTCAGCTTCCTTCAGAACTCGCAGGCATCTTCATCCAATTCCCTGGGGAAAGGTAACAACGGGCTGCACGGGAGTTTATCCTTCCAGCACAAACAGGCTCTCCGTCACTCCCGCAGTAATCATCTGTTAGCGTCAAACGAGGCGCTGGAGGACGGATGTCGGTCCAAGCGCTACAGGTCTCACTCCATAGACTCGTTTGAGAGTGGTGACCTCCGTCACGGAAAGCGCTTTCTGCAGGGCTTACAGTCCTACTCCAGGGAGTTACGTGCAAATATATCTGAGGAGGAGCTTACATTGTCCAATGTTTTTCAGGTAAGAAAACTGTGTTAGACTTGGTAAACTACTCTTCAATGACACATGCGTCTATTATAACTTACAGCTTTATACTTTTAACCGATAGACTGCTTTTGACTTTGATGTAGTGCCCTTTAAAAAGTGCTGTTATGGCTGTATATGTAGCTGGGGACATCGATTGTGGACCATAGTGATGCCACCATGATCTCCAGTAGTCGAGAGCTTGCTTGTTTAAGTTGCTTTATGCGTTAATGTAACATGATCTATTGTTTCAATAATTATATTACCGTATATCTTCTCTCTCTCTCTCTCCCCCTCTCTCTCTGTCTCTCTCTCTCTCCTCATCCCTCTTTCATCTCCTGATAACCAACAGTATCCTTATCCTTCTCTTTGCTCATTTGCTCAGACCATAATTATGCTGTCCCTCAATACTATCGTAGTTTCGTTGCTGCACTCTGTCTTAATATATTTTTCTCCGAAACAGATAAAATTGCTAATTACAGCAGCACGAACTGTCTGCTGCAACATGTCATTTTGACACCCACCATCTGTTTGATGAGTTTAGGCTCCTAGATACATGCACCATTGTAAAATCAATGATTGTACTACCAAGGTTACCATCTGTTGCTGTCACTGTCCAAATGGTGTGCATTGTCTGTAGTTGCCTCTTGGCACTAAACTTACACCTAAGTTAAGAGACAAGTTTTTGCTCTGTGTTTTTTGTTGTTCTATTTTTTGTTTGTTTGTTTTGATGTTGCTTTTTATTTTGCTGTTGTTGGTTATTTCTTGTTTGTTTGTGTGATGGTGTTTTTTTTGTTTTGATTTGTTTTTTAATGCATTTTGTATTTGTTTGCTTTGGTGTTTTGTTTGCTTGTTTTTGTTTTTTTGTTTTTTTTTGTTGGTTTTTTTTGTGTGCATTGGTGCGGGCAATAATGAAAGTGGGTTGATTTTTGCCTTTTTTCTGGCAATACACAATATGTGTTTGATTAAGGCCTATGATGAAACACTACCATGTTATCAAGGCCGGGTTATATTTCGTACCCAGATCAAAATACAGTAATATTTTTACTGTAGTAAGTGTACTGTCATGGTTTTTGCCATTCTTTAAACGTTTTTGCCTTAAAGACTCAATAATGTAGAGCTCTTTTCATTTGTCTTACATGTTTTTTGTTGACTGTTTAAGCTTCTTTATCTAAAGCGCTTCAATTGTATAAACCGGTTCTGATTTACCCTCTTAATTTATGAGACCCCCTTTCCAAATCCTATCCAAAGTCCTTATAACTAAACATTTCATCAAGTGATAATGGTAAACTGTATCAGTGTTTTGATTGTTTTGATTTGTTCGATAGATAAAGCGTGTCACTACCCTTTCACGTAACAAAACATTATGACATGTGTCCAAAAATGGTTGACAGCTCGGTCAAGAGTGGATTGTATAAAGATCCATATGCACGTAGATGGCGTTACATTACTATGCATGGATACAACAATTATTGCAATTAATGTAGCAATTTTACTAATGCATCTTCTGGTTGATATGACATTAGCAATGTTGTGCATTATCTACTATTTTGGCCCCAAATTCCAACATTATCTTTTTTGAAGAACCATTGAGGTGTAGGCGGCTGTTTGGGTATTATACATTTTATCACAATTCACATAGTTTGCCCATGACTATATAGTGTAAAGATCGAGTCGTTTGTCGTGATTTTTACATAATTTAAATGTCAAATCCTTTAATCATTGTACTGACGTCGTGCCGTAAACACAAACTCAAACCGACGCACTTTTCTCCTTACAATATTTAATGCGCACTGCGGGACTTTGAAGCGATTTTAGTTTTGATGAATGTACGAGAATCGTGTCTGATTTCTATGTGACCGGGAAATGTGCGACCAATATAGTGTTAGCTAGAGATATGACAAATTAACATGGACTGCAAAAAAACCCCAACAACTACCCTTTGATGATTTCTTACGGGACCCCTTTCCCCGTGCTCGTGTTTTTATAAGTATTATGTCAAAGAATAAAACAAAAAAGCAGTTGTTCTGTATTTTGTGAATAGACTAAAACAAATGCACGTAGTTGTGTTTTTTTGTCTGTCTTGTAATTGGGGACTTGTACATTTTTTCAATGTATGTAACAAAGCACTGCATTTGATATTCTTGTTTAAGTTACCGGACTCTTTGTTAATCAATGTAATAATACATGGTATTTATAAATATGTTGATATATTGATATCTTTTTTTCGACTTTTTTGGCACAACCAAATTTTTGATACTTTTGTGGGTTGAGAAATACATGTAGAGCACGCTCTACTTTGTTAAACATAGTACATGAACTGAATGAGTTATTTTCGGCTGAAACATGTTGTGTTTTATTTTTTAGTGAGGGCGATGCAATAGATCTTTTATAATTATTCTTATGACACTGTGCCCTTAACGTATAATGACCCCTTTTCCAAATTGATAAATGTATGGTATATTAATATTCATACGTTTTATAGGTTATAATGTTTTGCAGTTCATTATTCTGACTTTCACATCTAAGTGTAAGATCATTGTTTCTTGAAGTTTTGTCTAAAACACTCGGTTCATTAATGAACCAACTCCTAAATTTATAAGATAATACATGTACTTTTAGTACTACTACTACGACTACTACTACTACTACTACTACTACTACTACTACTACTACTACTACTACTACTACTACTACTACTACTACTACTACTACTACTACTACTACCATCACTACTACTACTACTACTACTACTACTACTACTAATAATAATAATAATACTACTACTATAATAATAATAATAATAATGATGATAATGATAATACGTGAAATTATGATCAAACAAGCGAATAGCCGGCTGAGTAACCTACTAGAAAAAAGAACTCTTATCATGTCATGAACCTTAGCATGTCACAACTGACTACAGCATCGTTCTCTTATCTCAAGTCATTGGCCTGTTAGCACGATCAGTATCTTAAAACATCTAATTGACGTGCAAACAAACAAACAAACAACAACAACAACAACAACAACAAAAGTGTATGCCATATACTCATAATATTATTTTGTTATTGGCGGCGATGTTCATGGTGGTGATCCAAACGGCCCATCATATCGCTCTTAACTCTCAAAGGTGTGCGTCTTGAAAAACTAAACAAGATATATCATTGATGCCAGTTTTCGGATCATATAGAACTCTGGCTCTGCGTATTCACCACAACGTGTTAGACTTTATTATAAGGCTATATGGGGGCTGGGTAAGATCGAATCGAAGTTTTATCCATAGAAATCAAAGGTTTATACAGTTTAAGGCACACCAGACGTTGTGAAGCTGAACCCTAAATTAAAAAAAAAATTATATCGGGAAGTGGTCGAAAGAAAACATGTATTTAGATTTGGAGGTCTGGGGTCAGGGTGTCGTGGATTTAGAAACATGTATTTCAAAAACGAAAGAAATTATATACCTATAGGAGTTATGTTATTGTTTTTTTTTTACTAATTGAAAAACCACAACCACAATGTTTTTATGCTGTGGTTTTATTTAATTAATGCATCTCTAAGACTAAAGATATTTCCTACATCAGCCCACAATCCTTACGCAATGCATTGGCGACTAGAGCGCGGCTCGTAGCTGTTGCGCTATTTAATAGTATTTTTAAAGTTCGCTTATTGCAGCTGTTGCGTCGGTATCGATTCATATGTATTTTTTATACCAATTCAATCATCCTAGTCACACAAAATACTATTGATGTGGTTAAGTACTTGTTTTCTTTGACCACTTTCCAAGCTCTTGGTTCTAACTGTAAAATTACTGTTTAATGCGAATCTTACGTTATAATTTTATCAAACTTGTTGTTCTCCTACTAATTAAAGCCTTATGCAATGAGTACGAACCTTTCATTATAATCGCTGTTCTACTAATTAAAGCCTAATGCAATTCCCCCACCTAATCTCTTGCAAATCACTTATTGATTTGGACAAATGCTTATTTTCTTTGACCATCCGCTTTCCAAGCTTTTGGATAAGACTGTTTGAATACGAGCATTACTTTGATCAATGTACAATGCAATGCCTAATTAACACACAGTAAGCTATTTAGATCATTGTGGGTGGGGATGACTCGGTAAAGAGATCTAAACATAGCGCCATGGTTTAAATAATAAAGTGGTTCATTTTACATGTATTCAGGTTTATCCTTAATCTAGATAGGGACAAGAGACAAACGTAACTGGCAGCAAGGCAACATAGCACGTCTCGTACTGACCCTGCTGAGTGTTGACCGCTGTCCAGTCACCGAAAAGCTGGACAGTACGATAAGACTTGCACTTGCAGTAAGAATGTCACGATGCCAAGGCAAAACAGGAAGCGTTTCAAAACAATGTAATTTTCTAGGCCACTTTAGTGCCTTGTCTCTATAGTAGACCACATACTAGTGGTTGTAAGTACATGTATTGCGGTAGAGTATAACTCGTTCACTGATCCTACGGGAACAAAAACATGGAAAAAATTGTGGGTGGACAGTATGCAACGTTTATTGTTAATCAACTTGAACAAGACAGGAATATCGCGGAAAATCTTGGTTGCCTAATAGAGAACAGAGAAATATGGTAAAGATAGGCATAGTAAATGTGCAATTGGGGCAGCGAGATAGATAGATGTCTGGCCGTATGAGCATTATCTTATTGCGAGCTGTAAGCTTACGGCGACATTCTATTTACGTAGCTAGATAGCATTAGGTTGCAGTCCTTTTCAAAAGCTACTGATTTCCTATCCCAAAATCCATATTTACGTTGCCTTATTAAGACTTACGTTACCTCAGTTGGGACTATGTAATTCATGATGTTTTGTTTCAGTATGAACACCATCTTCCATGACGCCCCCTTCTTCCGCGCCCAAGAAAATAAGCGGGAAGAAACAATTTACTGGATATAGCATCTTTGATTCAGCGTCACTTGTTTTAAAGGAAAGAAACATTAGCAAATTGGGTGAATATATTGTTTTCTAGCAGAATACAGTCATGTTTTCAATTTACTGTGTGGAATTCTTAAATATTGCGAGGTATAACTTATAAGATCATCCTACAGCTCTCAATAAAAGCGCTAAATTAAAAAAAAAAAGTTTGCTTAATGCATCACTTCGTCAAACATTGTACTTAACTAATCTCAATTTTTATATGAGCACAGCAGATCTTTGAAGGAAGGCTGGGTGAGTCAGAGTTAAGAGATTTTCTGTGTGTGCAATACAGTTAGGATTGATAATCAATAGGTATAACACGCCCAGCTGCGTTGATTTGTCCATTGAGGCTTACTGAAGTTTCATCACATGTGTGCATTTTGGATGGAGTGTGTATATGATATATTGTTTTGTTTGTATAGGTTTAAAAAGCCCCGGTGACGATATGTAAAAAAATGAATTGGGTAACGCATTCTACCCTTTTTGTCAATACTTTGTATCCCCATTCTCCCTGTCCCTCATCGCTTCTCTTTCCCTCTACCCACTTACCATCATTATGATAATTTCATTAATGCCAATTTTGAAAAGCATTACTAGTAGCTTTTCTTATTACTAAAGAAGATCACGAACTATGATTAGTTTTCTATACTGATTAAAATGCTTTGTCACGCCATTATTTATCAAAGTAGTAGTAGTAGTAGTAGTAGTAGTAGTAGTAGTAGTAGTAGTAGTAGTAGTAGTAGTAGTAGTAGTAGTAGTAGTAGTAGTAGTAGTAGTAGTAGTAGTAGTAGTAGTAGTAGTAGTTGTAGTAGTAGTAGTAGTTGTTGTTGTTGTTGTTGGTGTAGTAGTAGCAGTATCAGTCGCAGAAGTAAAAGTACACGTAGTAGCGTAAGTAATCAGTAAAAGAATCGCAAAAGAGGAAGGGGAGGTAATTTTTTCAATGTTCGAAATAGATTATTTAGGTTCCATTTCTGTCCCTTTTATACAACTATCTTCATCTCACACTCACTATCTCTCACTCTCTCTCTCTCTCTCTCTCTCTCAGTAGTAGTAGTAGTAGTAGCAGTTGCAATAGTAGTGGAAGAAAATCAGTAAAAAATCGCGAAAAAATTAGAGGGAGGTAATTTTTCTAATGTTCGAAATAAAATATTTAAGTTCTAATTCTGTCCCTTTCTTACAACTGTCTCTCTCCATCTGAGTGGCGCGGTAGCCTTGGGGTAGAACATCGGCTTCCGATGCAAAAGGTCCAGGTTCGTGCCCTGGTGATTGCGCTCCCTACTAGTCATGGTATCCCCACTCTACCTCGTGTGTAGCACCACATAAAATTGTCAGACGCCAGTCTTGAGGCCCGTCCACAATATAGCCTATATACTGCTATATCTCTCTCCATCTCTCTCTCTCTCTCTCTCTCTCTCTCTCTCTCTTTCTCTCCCCGTGGATAAAAAAGACATAATAATGTTTAGCTTAGTCCAATTAACGCTAAAAATGTAATATTGACTTGTCTGGAAAATAGATTCGAGTTAGTTTTCTTGGGTACTTGTTTCTTGTTTCTGTTGATATTGTGAAAATTGTAAGCTTCTTTTTGTTTGCGTTATTTGAAAAAAAAAAAAAACCTTGAACATCACATTTATCGTTTTAACGCGCTTTGGCGATTTTCTGTTAAGTCTAACATTATTTTATTTTTACTCTGCATCGACTCACGACACAAATAGAGAAACAAAAATGATGATGAATGTATTTTATACTTTTTTTTTTAACAAATCTTTTCTTACTCTTCATGTAACAATCACGAAATTCTTCCTTTATATTTGTTCTTCGATTAACCATTTTTCTAACGACGATATAAGTTATATTTTTTTAAATATACGTATTTATTAATAAAAAATAGATTGAGGGGAATGCGAGCCAAGACAGATAACTGTTACTTGAACAAATTGTCCGTTTTGATTGGAGAGTTACTTTCCCTGGAGGTCTAGGAAATGTGCCTATCCTAAAGAGGTGTATGATGACTTTGCCTATCCTTCCCTTCTCTCCTCTCTGTGTGTCTTTCCTTTTTTTTTCTACCTGTATATATCTATCACTTTCCAGCTCTCCATCCCTCACTTTGAAATGTGGTTTATAAGTGTTATTCATGAACATTATATGAGGTTGATTAAGAAACATGCACTTTAGAGAAAATTGAAAGGTAGAGAGAGAGATAAAGTGAGCGAGTTTCTTTGTACGGCACGTCGGTACGGTAACAGAGAGAGAGAGAGAGAGATAGAGAGAGAGACAGAGAGAGAGAGAGGAGAGAGAGAGAGAGAGGAGAGAGAGAGACAGAGACAGAGAGAGGGCGGGTCGGAGGGAGAAAGAGGATGAGGACACGTAATGAGGAATGAAAATTACCTTACTTAACTTAAGGGTTGCTGTTTCGGTACACGCCTTATAGCCGCTAACAATCACGGTAAGGTTTAACACAATTCTAAGATGGCGATCTTTGTTGACTTGGCGCAAACGTTCAAGCCAATCATGGCCGACGAGGACTTTTTGTAGTATTTATTTTCCATTCTCTTTTTTTTAACCAACAAATAGTATTTTTTTATAGCATGTGGAGGCGTTTTAGCATTATTTCACACTTCATGTCATTGGAATTTAGGGTGTGCTTGTTGTTTTGGTTGTAGGTTTCTTTTCTTTTACGCTTTTAATATTTAATTGTTGATATATTTGGGTATGCGTTATAATTTGTTGATTGCATGGGCTGATTGGGTTACTACATAGATCTATAAATAGTGGTATTTATATATCTATGGGTTACTACATAGATCTATAAATAGTGGTATTTATATATCTATGGGTTACTATGATTATTATAAAGATATAATAAGTATTTGTGCACAAGTAAATAGCATGTAAATGTCTATTTTGTAATACTTTTGTTCATGTTCATTAATCTTTGATATAATCACAATATGTGTATCTTTGTCTTTCTGTTTATGTCCCTCTGTCTCTTTATTTGTATGTTTGTCTCTCTGTCTGTCTGTATGTATGTATGCAGTCCGTTTCTATCTCGCCAAACATTATACGCTTGCCTCACAAGGCTCGGTTGGTAAAAGCTATGCTTTGGCGAATGAGATGTTCGAGGTAGGTTTTTTTTTTTGACAAAAGTGCTACAACAGGCGAAAGGTATTGAAGTGCAACCGAAGGGAAAGAAGAAACACCACAATACAAACACGTCACCCAAAGTTTGTTAAAGAAAACAATTTTCTGCATTTTCCATCACAATGGAAACTCTTGGTGTTTAAAGCTAATACTGTACCATGGTATAAGGTGAAGACGAAATGCGCTTGAATCGAGGATTAACCCATAATACTTTTTCTATGCTTGGCTGCTGCTCTCGGTGAATGCAGTCCCACGCCCTGATAGAAAAGAGATAGAGTTTGTATAATGATTAAATAATTTTTAATTTTAAACTCTATAGTCTACTTTGGATTAATGTATATTTTAGGTTGAATATATTTTGGATCAAATTGAAACACGTCCCAGATTTTGTGTAAACATTGGGAAAGATGAGACTACTTCGTAAATTAAACATCGTCAGTTTTTTTTGTTTTTGTTTTTGTTTAACGAATTAATGAACAAAATAAAGTTTGTTTTTGTTTTTGTTTAACGAATTCGTGCACACCGATGCAGCAGGCAAAGTCACCGAAGTAGACAACATTTGCATTTAGAGTCCAATGTGTGATACAATCAAAAAGTAGGAACAGTTAGGTTATTTGTCCTTATTGCAGTTTAGACTGATTAGGCTGAACAAAAATTACCATCTGAGTATCAACCTGAACTAACTCTCGGAATGATCTATGAGAGATGCACCACTGTTACATTTATTACGCTAAAAATTGTTCACTCCGCTCATACCGGTTACTTGTCCTGTTCTTAAGGAGACCTCGATGCACACGTATAAAGATGTAGATTTAAGCACGTATCCATTTGAAACTCCTCGTTCCATTCCTTTATTTTTTTTCTTTTTTTAAAGTTTCTCTACCTGCCCAGTCCTTTTGAGTGCTGTGTTTACCACATAGGCCACCACCACCTTATAGCCCTTTTAACATGATCCCCACCACTATCCCAGTTCATACTGTAACATGATCCTGTACTCTATTACCTTGTATGAGCACGGCCAATACCACGGGCATTATCCTCCCGACCTGAAGCAGAATTATTCACGCCAATACATTCTCGATTATTAACTTAAACTCTCAGAAAAAAACATTAAAATTTCTCCATACACACTTTATGCGATTTTTTTCTTTCTCCAAACTTGGCTCCCCTTATCTTGACCCCCACCCCCACCCTTACTACGTCAAAGTAATACATTTTATTAAACCGTCAGCTACCTATACAACCATCGTTCATCCCCCTCAGGGTAATTTAAGTTGAACATTTTTTGTGTGTGCAGAACGTGCCCCACAATCCCTCAAACATGCCCCTCTTATAATCACGATTTAGATTTTTTTAAAGCCCTGGGGTCATTTAGTATACATTTTAGAGGACACATTTTAGGAAATAGTTTTCGGTTCAATGGTTTCTTGTTGCGGTCTCAAACGTATAAGTGATTGTGAAATCTTGAGCAAAAACACGCCTGTACGTCTTACTTTTTGTGACAAGGTTTGTCTGTTTATAACTAATTTTAAACATATAGTTTTTTCTATCGATGTAGAGGGTGTTATCGTTTGTTTATAAAATAAGTTTTAAAAATGGACATTATAATCATTGCACACTGCATGCCTTTCTCGTTTAAAATCTGATGTCTAGGCATTCTTTTCTTCTTCTTCTCTAATTCACTTACTACTCCCCAAACCATTTTTTACCCTAGATAAAAATCTCCATAGGTGACCCCCTTTCTACCTGACTAAATTCCCGTCTTCCGCACATTGGCCATCAGTCGATCGGTAAACAGCCCTGGTCGATCCTCCCCATCTTGTCACCAACTTAAAACTACCATTCTCATCATCTATAGTTTTCATCTCTCTGACCCCTCTTGTGGCCCCTACCATTCCCGTCATAAAAGGGCCCAGTAACCGCCCCCTCAACTTAGTCTCATTTTAGTACTATTTTGCTGTTTGGTCCGTTTTCCTCCACTATTACATGTATAAGGTTACAGGCCATTCGGAGTTGGCTTCTTGTGACACCATCTTTGAGGGCCTCAGCCGCATCACTAAGTCCGCCTGGAACGCCTTTTTTATTACAGGAAGCCTACCATGGTTTGTTCATGTAGACATATTTGACCGCACTTGTTTTAGTTGTTTCCCAAGCTCCCCTCCGAGCATCCAAGCTATGACAGCCATTGGCTTTGGTTGACTGGTGATTTTGTCAAACAAGTCAGTTAACTGCCACAATTTGTCGTGCGCAGTGACCCTTGCTATTGAACAGTAATGCGCTGACTGCAGAACAAGTGTTGGACTCTTGCCATAAACATTGATCAGGATTCAGAGTTAAATCTGTTGGTTAGGCGGTTAGACCTATATCTAGAGACCTGAGCCTATTGTTGTCGTTCTAACTTAGATTCACCCCGCGCAATCAGTGATTTTTGCCTGTAACAGAAAATTATGAAACGGCAGACATACGAAACAATGATGATATATATACCATCTAAGGCCGTAATTACAACATCGCGGTAGCTTACAACTTGCAAGGCTTTACTGCCTGTACAGCAGCACTGGGGATTACAATACAATGCAAAAACAATTAAGTTCTCAGTCTTAAGCCTTCATGAAACAAAACAGATTTCCTTTAAAATAATTACCAAAGTTGATCGATAAAAAGTCAAATAAATCGTTAACAATAGTTGGAAGCTTTATTTTCAAAGGGATCAACACTCATCAACGGTTTAGAACATAATGAGTCACACAAGGCACTAATCAAGAGATAATTGGAAAGGCCTCATCCAATTAAATTTTAATTCGAAATTCAAATAAGACAAAGAGTAGCATGGAAGAGAAGAAAAACGAGGTAAAGGAGATCAGGATGAAGTGCACGATAGATCAAGTAACAAGAGAAGAAGGTGAAGTGGATCGAAACCGAACTCATAGCGTAATATTACATGCCTATTTTGAACCGACCGAAGTGTTGCTTCCGCGTTGTATCTTAAATAGAATACAGTCATCTATAATATAGAGATAAAGACTGACGGCGTAGAGTGTGAGAGAGAGAGAGAGAGAGAGAGAGAGAGAGAGAGAGAGAGAGAGAGAGAGAAGGAGGAGTGGGAGAGGGAAGGGGGAAAGGGTCGGAAGACAGCGTAAAAGAAGGTAAATTAAGGAGAGGTGCGGAAGCTCTCTGCCCTGTAATTGTCAAAACGAAAAACGCCCACATTATGGGCTTAAAGCCTTGAACCAGTGTGAAACAAGGCGAATTCTCCTTGTCTAAGTGTCTGACTCTCTAGCCGGATGTATCCCATTGCATGCACAGCATTCAATTGTGCAAACAACCATGCACATGTCTACTATGCTGTATCTCTCTCTTTTCTCCTTCCTCCCTCCTCTCTCTCTCTCTCTGTCTCTCTCTCACTTTATCACTATCCCCACACACACACCAATCTCTTTTAATATCTTTGTGTCTTTAATAATCAGTTTACCGTCATTTACATTTTCTATCTATACATAATTACTTTTAAAATAAAATGTATCCTTTTTGTATGTGGTTTCAAAATGTATCTGTTATTTTCCTCGACGCTGTCTTTTTATTCTTTTGGTGTTGTTGTTGTTGTTGTTGTTTTTGCCAACTTTTTAATTATGCAGCCAGCAACAAGCCTCTCGTCTGAGGGCGGAAAATAATCTTTGCAACCCTTGACCTCAAAGGCTGAAACCACGAACACTGCAGTTGAGGAAAATGTGGGGAGACTGGTGACAACACAGTCGCAGCAAAGCATAGCACCACTCCAGGCCAAACTGTAGTGTACCACTACTACCGCCTCCTTGTCCTCTCCGCCTAAGTTGAATGGCTTTGACTTGCCTCGTGTCCCGAAGAGCAAACGAGTCTGAGTCTAGCCTACTAAGTTTAACTTTGCGTCTTGCGAGGCTGTTTCTTGTGCTTAGTCAAGCTCAGCGAGGAAGTAAAGAGGAAACGGGCTCTTTTATTTACTCTTGTGGGAAGAAACTCAATAAAGGAGTAACCCACAACCCACTGTTTTGAACGTCAGTTAAAGTCTTATGACATGCAGTGTGCTACGATTCGTAGGTGTACATTTACACCTGTGTTTTATTGTGTTCGACCTCAATTAAACTTAACTTTTCAAGTTATATACGTGTTCTTATTATAGAGTCTCAAAACTCGTGAGCTAGATCTAGATTTAGATCTAGAATCAAGGCTAGATCTGTATGATCTAGAAACGTGTGATAGTATACTAAATCTACTTTGTTGTTTTTACGACTGCATTGTGTTTTTTAATCTCCGTTTTTAAATCCGGTAAATGTAGCTGTTGTGAACTCTTATTGTGTTTGTTATTGGAGACATTATTGACTCATACGACATCTGTCTACCTGTGGTTTCAATAAATACGGTAGCTATAGTCGGTTCTAAGCGTGGATTGTAAAGTTTTAATTTCTTTATTATTATTATTATTATTCTTATTCTTCTTCTTCTTATTATTATTATTATTATTATTATTATTATTATTATTATTATTATTACTATTACCTTTTAAGACCCTGCAAGTTCGTATCCATTTTTCGATTTATGTTTATCTAAGTTACTTTTAATTAGTAGAAACTGCCCATTACCAATGGGCTGAGTTATTAGAACTTTTATAGCCTTACACTTACAGGTGGACTATTTTTTGCCAGCGCAAAATGAAAGGGCTTAAAAAGGTTTGTGCTTAAAAAAGGCCGATGATCGTTTGGATTTTAGTTGACTAAGAACATAGAGCAAGAGTTAGTTCTGTGTCGTAAAATGAGCCAAAATTGGTTTGTATACTTAGACAGGGATAATGCCTACTATTTTTTAGAGCTACAATGTCAATCACAATTAAGTTTCACTTGAATTTACCAAAGTAACAACAACTCCGTCAAAAGTATAATATGTTTTACTAAAACACTCATGTGAAGAACATTGCAAAAACACCCATCATCTTCAGTTTCTATCGTCCGTGCTATTCTAGAATAAAGTCAGGCAATAGTTTTGAGACCCGTCTACTAGATTAAGTTGCCGGGAATCGCAGGTTGGAAACCGACGTTTTTTAATATATTTTTTAAACTTTTAATAGTGGCAGTATTATGATGACCGCGAAGCAAGTTTTAATCAATAATGATGATTGTTTCGCGGCCGTATGAGGCCAAACAGTGTCTTGGCTGTCTGAGATTGAGACCACTCTTATTAATAATGGAACAGCACGGTGTGTCTGGACAGTCCCTCAGGGAATAAGGTCGGCTCTTTAATTATCTATTTTGCGATGTGGGAATTTTGCCAGCCTGCATGAATTCACGATATGGGAATTTTGCCAGCCTGCATGAATTCCCTTATAGATTGTGTGTATGTGGAGGGTCTACGCTATCTCGGATCCCAGAGGGTTGGCCCAGGTCATGATCGCCCCCCCCCCTTCCACACACACACCCTTTCCCCCCTTTTTTACCTAGGGATAACCTTGGTACATGTACTTGGTATGATCACAGATTTCTATTAATAGCAACCTGTGGGTATGATCGATTACAGGTTCCCCGTTCATACTGACCGGAATGCGCCCATTGAAGTTCAGCAAGTGACATAACTAAAAACGGTGCTGGTGCATAGCTATTTAAGTCTTAGTACTGAATGCTTCAACTTTTTTTTGTAGTTGGGTGTAAATCTTACAGCTTTTTGGATAAAGTCGATCAAAAGCATGGCAAACTTCCAAGTAGAGCGGCGATGGAAGAAACGTCTCGAGTGATCGATGTTTTTTAATTATTGTTAACGCGCGCTGCGTTTGATTTCTAATCGTTCAAGTAATGTTCCCGTCTCAGAAATACAGTTGTTTTAAATAGGACAACGCCATGACAAAATAGAGGGAATATGCCTTATGAATGATTAAGTGTGGATAAAATAGTAATGAAAAACGCTTATTACGTTGGTGATTGTTTTGTACATTTTCGAGAATATTACCAACCCTTAACATTATTTTAGGAGTATAACGCGACACAGAAACGTTAGTCATATTTTTACCCGTAAACTAAAGCAAATCGAATACAAACTGAACCTAGAGGTTATGGAGGCTCGAATTAAACTGCCAACTTAAATTGACTTTTACAATATCTAACATAACATACATATTTATATAGTAAGAATAGTGCAAGTGACATATAACAAAAATTTTGTTGTCGAAGTGTTTTTCTGATGTGGTTTAGTTCTAGTTCTGATCCATCAAAGGATCCCGACCATCATTTCAATCCAGTAACCAATCTATCCACTTCAATGGCTTGCGGAATTTACATTAATTTGTGGCTAGCTGCTTTTACTAAGACCACAGTGCTATAATCTTAAGACGGAAAGACTAAAACTATGGCTAAATCCCGATGAGTCATGTGGATAAATCAGCCTACCGTGTGGCCCCCAGGCTACCTCGAGTGTATCATATATCACATGGATATTGCCACGCTGGGTGTCTATTGCAACAAACGCTAACACTATTTTTTCTCGCAAAAATAGAAATTGATGTGAGGACTGAATGAAGGGTCAATTGCTAGGACTGCGTATTTCTAGTTCTGATTCCTCAAAACATTCCGATCATCAAATCAACCCAGTAACATATCTATCCACTTGCTGAGCGTAAGATACTATTTTTTTCCTACCGCTATTGGTAAGGCCCAAGTGCGATATATCTCAGCGCCCAAAGCCCTATGATTGTGAATGACGTGGATTGATCAGCCTAGAGTGTGGTTCTTACCCCAAGTGTGCCACAAATCACAGGGATATTGCCCTGTGGAGAGTCTATGACGACAACGCTAAAACTATTTTGCAATATTAACATTTATTACACGAGTTTAGCAATAGATGTAGGGATATTACAAATAATAATAAAGAAAAAGTCAGTTGATGAAGGATCCATTGCTGGTACAGTATATTTCTGCTTTATTCCGACAGACCAATATCCAGTAACCCTTCTAGTTCTATCTACTTGCTTAGCTAAAGACTTTTTGTCGAACTGCGTTTACTAAAGCCACAGTGCGATAGATCTCAGGCCCCAAAGCCCAATGAGTGACGGGACGTCGATCAGTCACTCCAGTCAGCCTGACGTGTGGGCCTCCCCCAGTGTGTCGCAAACTACAGGGATATTGCCCCGTGGAGTGTCGCTCATTGCTGCAGTGTAGCCAGACCTGTCAACAGCCCGACTGGACCCTACGTGATCACTGGTCATCAAATCTCATGCCTTCAGTCGGTCAGGCTATTTCAGTAACTTACTGGTCCTTTGGATTTCTAATAATTATACCAGCAAAGTGATCCATTTCTAATAATTATACCAGCAAAGTGATCCATGATATTTCGATCAGCAGGAATGTTTTGATTTTTACCAATATCTTCTTTTCAGTAGTCTTTCATGTGATGTTGTTTAAGTTGATATATTTTTCTAGCAATACGAAGGTGTTTAAGTAACGTATCTGTTCTGTAGATATCTTCTAGTGATATCAAGGTCTGACAGAGGTGTTACTGTTAAATAAACAAGTCTATATCTTGTACACGTTGTATATAAGAAACATCTGTTTACTCGTGGAAAGGCGGAAATGAAGCTTGCACATTTCTAGGAAGTTTGTTTCGTGTTCACTATACACGGAAGGACGTGTCAAATTGACGAGGATATCAGCATGGAATATTCTTGGATTATTGAACTCCGTGATGCCGGTTGCCAAAAGCACAATTGAACGCGTGGAAGTATGCGTGTATCGACACCCCTGAGACCAGTCTGGCCATAAATCTATCCTGGAATAAGTGCATGGGTTGAAGTTTAGGGCGCCATGGCTATGTACACCAGTGTCCTCAACCTGGCTGAGGTAAGAAAAATAACATGGACGGGGTTTGAAAATGTGTAAGAAACTTCCTAAATAATCAAATTTTTTTTTTTTATTACTATGGGACAAGAATACGTTGTGCCTTTTTTCCCGTCTAAATCATCTATGTAACTATCTCTGTCAAAATCTTTTGACAAATTTGGGTTAATTTTTCGTTCCTACAGTTCTGAAAAAATCTTGAGAAATAAGTTTTTAGGGGGAAAACTGGCTCAAGTGGTAGAGCCTTGGTCTCCAGATAGGGATGTCCGCGTTTCGAATCCCACGATCAGCAAAATTTATTTGTCCAATTGCGTCCCATGTTACTGGTCGGTGTCAGTATAATGTGAACGGCTGAGACAGGAGTCATGGTCTCCCCGCCCTGTCTCGTGTCTAGCAGCACATAAATTTGTCAGACGTCAGCCTTGCGATCCGTCAACTTGTAGTGTATTTAGTGCTGACGTTGGAAGTTAAACCAACTCAAACCTCAAACCTCAACATACTCACCATTGTAGAGCGAAGGTACAATGTGCACATCAGACCAAGTTTCAACAGAGACGCTGTTTAATTGGCGAGCCCCCTCTCCAACAAAAACATGTTTAAAAGGGGCTTTAAAAGTTTATATTAAGGACTTAAGTTATATGTTCTAGGTAATGTTTATTACATGGATTTTAGTTTGTTGCTGCTGAAGCTTTCATTACGGTATTTAAGAAATTGTGATGTTAACGCATGTCCTTTTCTAAGAGCGGTCGTTACGGTTGCATGAAGAACCATACATACATTTTTGCTGTCGTGTTTTATTTTCTTCGTGACCGTCTGAAGAGGTCTGGTCTATTTTTAGCCCTTGAGTTGCGGGCGAATAGTTCTTTTATTGTAGGATTTACAACCTTTTGAAAACTTTAACAAGAAGTTATTTGTTAGTTTTACCATGGCTTATTTCACTAGTAGTGTAGACTAGTGTTTCCTTGTTGTTATTTTTATTTTTTCCAATTGCACGGGAACCATCTCTAGCTTAAAAGTCCTAAGTCATTAAGTTTGATAAGACACGCCCTGTATCCCTCAATGATGAATGTGTAGTTTCTTCCCATGGTAATGGTAGGGTTCAATTAAGTCCCTACATAGCCGACTGCCTGCAAATTAATGTAAATCATAGAGGGCGTTGGTCAGGGTGTTAATTTTTTTTCCTGTGAAGTGTTTAACAGTTTATGCAAATTATTGAGGGAAAAAAATACCACAAACGGCAATGTATTGTAAAATGTTAGCGATTGTAAAAGTGTGATGTCATGGCATGTAACGCAGAAACTCTTTTTGATTTAGCTGTCAGAAATACTTACCACCTCGCCCTTCTCTCTGTCTCTCTTTCTCTCTCTCTCTCTCTCTCTCTCTCTCTCTCTCTCTCTCTGTCTCTGTCTCTGTCTCTCTATATATAATATATGTCTTATTTATCCATCTCTCTATCTCTCTCTTCTCTCTATATTTCTAAGACCCTCAGCACCTCCCTCTCACCCTCGATCCAAATATTCAGCACGATTTAAACTTCACGAGAACTAACGGAAGAGACCCTGAACGGTTTTTTCCCCACATACTACAAAAAGCATTGGCTAATCTCCATTCTTTTGTTGCTACAATATAATGTTTTGTTGCATCAGATGAGTCATAACCCTAGGGCACGGTATAAGAAAACTAGAGGGATGGGGTAAGTTTGCCTTTCTGACGTTTATCTTCCTTCTGCGACCTTCCCTAAAAACTCTCTGCATCGGTGACGAATTGCCAAGCCTATGTTGTGTCCTGTTTAATCTCTCTATTTCTTACCCCCACCCCCTTTTTCTCTCTCTCTCTCTCTCATGTGTGTGTCTCTCTCTCTCTCTCTGTCTTCCCTCTCTCTCTTTCTATTCATATGTGTGTGTCTCTAATTATCTCTCTCTCTCTCTCTCTCTCTCTCTCTCCCTCTCTCTCTCTCTCTCATCGATTCTTCCTTTCAGTCAAAACAGCGTACAATGCACCATTCATTAAGACTCTCTCTCTTTCTTCAGTCTCCAACGCTAATGTGACGGTGGTTTATAAGAAACCCCACACATTAGTGCATACAAGTAACTTTCGCGTCCTTTTGACGTAGAATCTAAACTTAGGACAGTCTACTGTAAGCAACAATTTCATCAAGGTACATTACTGCTGATTTATCCAAACAGCTCGAACGGCACAGGTGACCACTGACCATAGGCTAGTCCGAAACAGCGGGCCTAGTATAACATGAGGCCTGGGGTCTCTCTCTCTCTCTCTCTCTCTCTCTCTCTCTCTCTCTGGATATGGGTCTGTCGATCAGTTACAGGGCGAGGCATAACGGACAGATTGATTAATGAGCCGATCACTGCGGCTTAGAGTAACGATAATTACTGAACGGTTGAATTCCTGCCTTGTTTTTTAAGCTCCCAACTGAAGGCCTCTGAGGGGCTCTATAGGCGGGGTTTTCATAGTGGTCAGCTCAACGAGTTTCTTTTCTCGGTAAACCGATTCATGTGAGAGAGAGGGAGAGAGATAGAAATAGAGATAGATACAGAGGGAGAGAGAGAGAGAGGGGGGAGGGGGTATAGAGACAGGGAAAGAGGGAGAGAGACATTTGAACAAATATGTTTACGTGGATACTGCACCTCACAAACATTGCTGCAAGTGGTTTAAAACGTCTCGTCAATTTTTTTTACGCCTTCAAGTGCGCTCTTATGAAGACGCGAAATTTCACCCCGTTGTTTTGCTAAGGACTCTCCCATCACTTACACCACTTAGATGATGCAACCTTCAGGCTCTTTTCAAGGGTCTCTTATAATGCAAGTTACCATTGATAATGTCTACTGTTTTATCCATTTTGCAATATAGAATGTTAGGAAAAATAATATACATGACTCTAGTAATATAATACTGATATTGTTCTTCGAGGTTAGGCACGATAATATATAATTCGTCGCATTGATTTTTTTGTACAAATGTCAGCGTTGACTATTTCTTAAAGAACAACATGACGGTTGTTGAGAAAGTAAGCTTAAAGAACTTTCCAACAGGTGACTGTGAAATGAACGCATGTGTTAATTGTATGGATATAATTATACATAGCATAATGTGATTATATATCCTAACCACGCATTTTCCTTGTGAGAATTGAACAGAAATTGTGTGTATACTCTCTTTGTTTTTAGTTGTTTTTTTTCTGTTGTATGATCCTTTTCATACTAACAGAGAAGTTTGTCATAAAAAGTATGGTAAATAATAACTTTTGTGTAGTACTCAGAGATTGACTTCAAAGTCAAACCTTCTTTAGACCCGAATTATATCCCCCTAAAAATTACCGCGTCACTTTGTTCATTGATCTTTTAGTTAATAATTAGAAACCAAATCTAAATGGAACATGGAACATAATGTAGATAAGCCTGTAGCCAAAGTAAAAACGATGGCATTTTTGCGATTCTAGTTATATTAAGTGTTATTAAGCAAAGATTTTAAGAACTTTATTCGCCCCTCTCTCTGTCTGTTTATCTCTCTCTCTCTCTCTCTCTCTCTCTCTCTCTCTCTCTCACACACACACACACACATTCATTCTCTCACTTTAAACAAACTTGCAGGTTCAGTATCATCATCATTAAGCCATTCGACGAAAATCCAAAAACCCAAACGTCATCACTTTTGGCCCCCTATTTTGTGATTTTCAGTGTATAACAGTATAATGACAATGTGTGCTTTTGCCGACATGATGTATGTAAATGGACCTCATGCTCGTTTCAGATCCCAGCTAATTTCACGAGAAATCAGCTTTATTTTCATCGCTAAGCTCCCCGAGCCAAAAGTTGACCAGTCCACCTGTTTGCGTCACCTGTGAACGCGAGCCTATGTTGGGCCATGGACACTGGTCGCTCAGTTAATCCGTTTACTTAAAGTGTACTGCGAGGTCTATACTAGAACTATAGAGTGGTTTAGAATTGAGATAGGACGTTTTGCAGCCACAATGACGAGCTGTTTACTCTTGTGATAGACTTCACCGTACAGTCATAATAGCCACCTTTAGTGGGAGCAGAGCAATGGTGTGGAACGTTGCCTCATTAATGATACAATCTCAGTGTGGTGTCACCTGTTTAGGGTGATGGTCCCGTTTTTCACAGTTCATTACACACAATATTACAATCATATTCCCCGCATGAGGCCTCGACTTTTGTCTTCACTTTGTCCATCTTTCTCAAGAGATCAGTATTTGTTGCATATGTAGCATAGATTACGTTATGATGTATGTTTATCTTGCACGTGTACGTGTGCACGTTTATGTGTATGAAGGCTTCACATTGAAAACCTATATATACGTCCTTCTCTATGAAGTTCAGCAATACAACTTTAAAAAAATGTTTTCACATTGTACAAATTCTTTGACTTTTCTGGTTTTGCTTGTCTCTGAACGTGATAATATCTCGTTATTATAATTTGGTTATTTGCACTGGACACCAAAATTTCCTGATCACAAATTAATGATTCTTTAATCCGAATTTCCTGTTTTTAAAGGGTTTATCTTGTTGTATGTTTTTTGTTTGTTTTGTTTTCTGTTTTATATTTTTATCGATTCATCTTCGTCGACTCTCATCACTCAAAACGCGTAAAGTCGATCCCCTTCTGCGTGACCCAGTGGCCATTTCTGGCTGTCATCAAACCTATTCTTGCTCAGCTGTGTTTCCAAATGTATTGGAGTTAGAGTGAAAAACACCGTGCCTTTGATAAATCTGTTAAGACGCCCCTGGCAGGTTGTTACGCCAACTCTCCACCAGAATGTGACAAGCTTCAGGTCACCAGGTCTGACGCTAAAACATTTATTTGGGATCAACTTGAAGAAGGCCAGATAGCCAAATAGTTCTCAAAATTATTAACTGCTCATTGAGCCTGTTTATCAGAGTCGTGTTTTGTATGATTTGTCGATGTAAACGACACAGAACAGATCGATGGAGGAGGCAGTCGGTGAGAAGAAGTAGAGAGAGAGAGAAAATGCAGACATAGATAGAGAGAAGGAAGGATTAAAGAGTGAGAGGAGAAAGAGATAACATATTGTATACATTTATATAGATAGATAGATAGATAGATAGATAGATAGATAGATAGATTTAGATAGAGGGAGGAAGAGGGAGAGAGAGATAGAGAGAGTCAACTCCTGTAACAACTCTTCTCAAACCGTTATCAATACATTGTACAACCTACCGAGACCTTACTAGACTTCTTGTCATCAAGGATCCATCCATCAAACACATGTCTTTACAACAGGCTTAGATAGGTATAATACCAAACCTAGCTTTCATGTAGAGAGGCTACTAAGCCCCTTTCTCCCCCGCAGCTATCCCCCTCTCATCTCCCCCGCCCCCTCTCTCTCTTATCTATCCGTATCCTTATCCCCTCTTCCTCTCTCTGACTCACTTGAATCTGAAATCTCCTGTTGTATTTTACCTTTCTACACTTCAATCCTTTTTAAACCCGAAAAAAACGCAGATATTACAAAACCATTAGATCATTACGTACAAAGGCCGTGGTTATAAATTATTAAATGCCATAACAATATTCGGTTCATTATTTTTAAATCTTTCAGTATGGACTCAATGCACAATCAATTATTGCTCATTCCAACGTTCAAATATTGGACATTCCACAATTGGTCTGAACACTCTTTAAAACATGTCTTTGTTTAGGTACGCCTTTTTTCATTATTAATACTTATTCACCCACATCAACTATCTCCTCTTCAGCGACAGAGCAAAAAGGTAGTATAATAATAGTCCTGTTAAAACTCACCGTATAAAAAATGAAGTACGGGGATATTTTTGCTATTAGTTCAACCTCACTGAAACAAAAAGACGGTTTTTACATAATTATGTTATGGAAGGTAAAGGGAGATCACATAAAAACTTTGTTTCAGTGTTTGTTTAACAGATTTCTTTTTCCGTCATTGACTTGTTTCATAACTATAGACGTTATGGACAGGTGTGAGTTTTGATCTGGAAATTTTTGGATGTTGTGGCCAATGTCATTTACCATGGAGCCTTGTCCACCTGCCGAAACTGTGCGAGACTTGACAAGGGAATTGCCCTAATGTTTGGGCGGGCTCCCACTGTCCTGTCATCCTTCCTGGCAAATATTGACTTCGGTCTTGGAGCAATCTTTTCCGTCTCTTATCTTTCTCGCTTCCTGTCTGAACATAGCTTTGGTCTCTTTTTCCACCTGTGTCTGTCCAGTTTCTGTAGTGAAGTTTCTCTCTCTCCTCTCTCTCTCTCTTTCTCTCTCTCTCTCTTTCTCTCCTCCTCTCTCTCCATGTATCAGTCTCTCTCTCTGTCAGTCTCTCTCTCTATCAGTCTCTCTCTCTCTCTCTCTCTCTCTCTCTCTCTCTCTCTCTCTCTCTCTCTTATCTTCTAATTTCAGTCTTTACATTTCTGTTTTTCATCATTTTCAATGCTGCTTTGTATTTAAACGCACATAAACAGACGGGATTTTACGAGGCGGAGCCGTAGTTTAGAGGGAAAAAACATTCTGGATATCTAATCTTCTCTCTGTCCTTTATTTCTGGCTTGATTTCCATAATCGTTCTTTATGATATGCGCAAAGCAAAACATGGGGTTATAAATCTGGCCCTGTGGATAGTTCACTCCTTTAAGCCCCTCCCTGAGGCAATAGGTCACAATATTACTATAGACACTGCCCATCTCTGGGGGGACAGTGCTCTATATTGTTTCTCAGCCTATCGCTAAAGTCATCTTAGATCGGCCTTGTAAACTGTGCGCATTCCTTGACAAAAAAGAGGGAAAATAATACTAAAAAAAACAACAAAACAACCAACAATATACAAAAAACCCACAATAAAACGCCTCATAGTTGTGCACTTTGTAATTCTATTTCATTAGGTTCGAAGAAAAATAGAATTTGTTGAAAAAAATAAAAGATTTTTTTCGACCCCCCTCTCTACCTTTCTCACACTGTGGGGCAAACCATTGCGTGGCAACATAAACTATTCTGTAATGCGCTTACCCTTTTTCCCCTCTCTTTTCCCCTCCTTCCGTCCAACTTACATGCTTTACTTTTGAGATCAGTCTTGCTCTAAACAAAATAAAACGGGTCGTTTTTTTTAAGCATTTTGAAATTGGCGATACCTCGGGTTGATTTAAAGTGGTCCAAATTTCACACAGTTGTCCCAAAATGTAGCCAATCTTAGTTTTAAAAAGCCTAAATCTTTACCACAGCGACTACTGCTAATCTTTTTTTATTCAAACTTTAGAACATTTCGAAGTAGCTAAGCACACATGTGTATAACGCTGAAGTAGTTAACTAGAAGCAAACACGTGAAATTCCCAAAGGGGAAAGGAAATGTGTTCTTAGTTAGCTGCCGAATCATCTCTGGTTAATTGTCATTTTTTATGAGCCTGCCCTTCCTGTCTCGCAAGTTGAAAATTGAAAATCCGTGCTTTCTCAGCAGCTTAAGAAGTAGTAGAAGAAAATGTAAAGAATGTTGATACCATAATCATAATTGAGCATTTTAATATCCATACCTAATATCTTGAGGACGCTAGGAACATAGGGCTACTTATCCACTATCGAACTTGAGCCTTGAGTATTCATCTGAAGAAAACAAAGGGAAATAAAAAAAACAAAAACAACAAAAACAAACTTGTTGCAGTCTTTTTTTCTTTTTAATTATAGTCGGCAATAGTTCAAAATTAGTTGGGTTTCTTTGGTATTCTGTTTTTTTAGCACAAGGAAACTGCTAGGGCAAGCAGTATAATAAAGGAAATAAAAAAGTACTTGTCACTCAAAGGACAGGGTCATTGTGTCCTTCGTTGCTAAAGCAGTTAAGCTCTTTTAGCCATTCTAAGGGTCCTCAAAATCATGGGATCGAAAAGATAACGAGTTTTCTGTTCGTAAGAAATCATGATTTCTTCGTAGTATTTATCTTTTTAAATTATTTCATTGTTATTTTTGTTGTTGTTGTTGTTGTTGTTGCTTTGTTTTGGTTTTTCACCAATATGCATAATTTCACAACGCGTATAAGTATGCTCTGTAATACTCTATACCTCTTCAATTTTTTTCTAAGTCAAGGATATAACCGCTAGGTTAAAATCAACTTTTTAAACCAAACAACACGCCTTACACACGCTGTCTTTGTTTATCTGTTTTTTCAGGACAAGGCTGAGAACTTCGTGATGGCCGCCCTGTTCTGCGCCTCAGAGGAGGGAAACGTGGACGGGCTCAGGGAGTTGTCGGAGATGGCGGCCAACATTGACCTCAATACGGCAAACAAGGTATGGAACACCGCACTCGCATGTACATGTGTTACTTTTTATCTAATTTAGATTAGCTTTTTGGATAATTATTAAAACAAAAACAAAAAAACCACTCGTAATAATAATGATAGTAGTAAATGTTAATAATGTTTATAACAAAGTGCATTTTCATATGAGCTTTCCCATAATATGACTGTGTCAAAGCGTTTTACATTTTTTTATATCAAGCAATACGGCTTATAACTATAAGCATTTTTTTTATATCGTTGAATAAGAAGCTAGAACCCATATTTTCCGGTGGATTTCGATTATCTTAGTTACTAGCTTGCAAGATCGGAGCAGCGCCTTAGATTTGGAGAGTGGCCATAGTCAATGCAGTGAATATTTAATTTGTTCTATTACACTCAAATGAAAAGAAAAAGCTAGGACTCTCTGCAGCATACTAATGCCGCTGTGGAATTACTGAAACTTTTACTCTGCGTTTCGATTTTCGCGAAAGCAGAATAATTATTTTTTTTATGACTAGATCTCTAATACGCCTGGGAATATTAATTCGTAGCTGTACGAGACAAAAAAAAATCTTGACAGATTTGGTGTAAAGAGCCGATTGAAGCTCCCTCCCTGTGCAGAATTCGGCCACAAAAATGTGATCCCCTTCGTCTTAAAACTGTTACTGCTGTCAGTGTGTATGCGTGGGGTATATGACCTCAACAGACGCTTTGTATAGCTTCACCGTGTCTTCGTTTGACTAGACCGAAACCAATTTGACTTGCAGATTTCTGCCCCTTTCTGCTTTCATTCCTTTTGTGCACTTAGATCTACAAGAAAGTGAGGAAGAATGTAGGATGCCCTGCGTCATAAACAGGGGTCCGTGCTTTTTTGAATTTTGTGTTGTGTTGTGTTTTTTTTTTTTTTTTTTTTAACCAGCTTATTCGTGTTTATATATCAAATTGTGTATATTTGCATAACAGTTTTCCACTCAGGACTTTTTTAATGTTAGTTTTACATTGTATTTTCCCCGGTGCAGTGAATGCGCCCTTACCTTCTTTTTTTTAAAGAAAGTTCATGTCCTTTTTAAATGTCATTTTTATACTCCCATTTGATATCTTAAAATAATTTATTTTAAATTATTATCCTGGTTTCGCTTCTTTTCTTTCAGCCTTCACATTTGTTTCTGCTCTCTCTCTCTCTCTCTCTCTCTCTCTCTCTCTCTCTCTCTCTCTCTGTCTCTCTCTCTCCCTCCTTCTCTCTCTTTCCCCCTCTCTCCCCCGTCTCTCTGTCTCCCTCTCTACCCCCTCTATCTCTCTCAATCTATCTCTTTCCCCCTCTTTCCCCCGTCTCTCTGTCTCCCTCTCTACCCCCTCTATCTCTCTCAATCTATCATGTGCTCCCGGTTCTAACTTTGATCTTGTTTCTACTTATACGGGCTTTAAATTATCTCAAAGAAAGCATTTAGCACCATCATCGAAAAAAAGACACCTATCCCTGCTCCCTCAGTATTATTCTCTTTTCAAATAAATCGTTGAGACACTGCGTCTATAGTCTCCAGGAGGACCTTTCTTAATTAATTAATTTTCTTATCATAAATATATACAGTATCTTTTAAGTATGGTGTTATTTTATGCCGCAAAGTAGTTATGATCGTCATCTCAATTCCACAGGATCGCTTCTTACACCTATGAAGAAATAATGCTGCAACAGTAAATTACGCGTACTATTACTACTACTACTACTACTACTACTACTACTACTACTACTACTACTACTACTACTACTACTACTACTACTACTACTGCTGCTGCTGCTACTTCTACTATTACTACTAATACCACCCACTATTCTACCACTACTACCACCCCCACTACCTCACGGTCAAACTACTTTTATTACTTATTTATGAACTAGAAAATATTTGTGCTTTGTTTAATGTATATTTTTTCATTACATAGTAAATGTGTCTTTTTACAAAACCTGAAGAAACGCACGGACTCCTATGATTGTTAAAACTATGTATAATAGTATGCCTTTGTTATTTATCACCAGCACGGGGAGACAGCGGTACACATGGCAGCCAGTGGGGGTCATGTCGAGGTTCTCAAGTTTTTGGTAGCCAGAGGGGTCGATATATCCATCAGAGACAAGGTAACCACCCCACGCCAACAATAATTAATGTGTATTACAAATTAATAAGACCGAGAAAACCTTAAATATCAGAATCTTTTTATAAGCCAAGGGTAGTAACTGTTACCTTATCTAATATACACTTTGATGTTGCTTTAAATTGAGTTATCGTTCCTGTGTTACTTAACCACTCTGAATAATACAATTGTTTTTGCAAGGTCTATACTTTTAGTGGTCGTTTTTTCAGAATGTATTATTTTTCTTTTGCCTTCCTTTTTTAAACACGTAATTAAGTAGAATATTATTATACCTTTGCTTTAAAAATGTAATAATTATGTTGTTTTGTTACGACTGTGATTATGATTGTATCCCATGTTAGTCCAATATAGCTAACACTGTGTATGTAGCAGTATATGTTTACTTCTTGATTTGTTGCCAACATTTCAACTGTGACCAAGCCATTGGATCATTATGTAAAGAAGAATATTTCGACTCTATGAATGCCGTGGATTTGTATTGCAGTTAATGCTATGACCTTTAGACGCGAGGGGATGGGAGTTGTGGGAAAGCCCTGTTTAGTTGCCGGCAGTCTGTGTAACTCATTATTGTTGTTGTTGTTGTTGTTGCTGTTCTTATTTTTTTCTGTCGTTGATTTTTTGTGCATTTGTTCTCGTCTTTAGGTACATAATGCAAAGTTAAACATCCAAGTTGCAAAAAATATCCATGCATTTCAAAACTGCAATCATTCCCATTTTCCTTTGACATGATTTAAATTATCTCCGTGAGTTTTAAACCATTTATGATTAATTTTCCACATCTTTGTTATGTGTGATTGCACTGACAAGTGTACTCAGGAGCAATGAGAGCATAAGAAAGTAAATAGTATATTTGTTTGGCACTAGGGGATTAGCTGACCAACAATACGTTTTTGATATATTGGCTTCTATCTTGTCTTTTATAACTTTTCGAAGAAACTATTTCCGAATAGAGCCTTTATTGGTTATACTACTAAAATTGTATGAAAAAAATTAGGAAGGAAATTCTATTTATCTGCCACCAATAAGGTCACAGAATGAATGATTTTGAAGGATAAAAAATTTCATCTGTTTTAAATTATCTGATCAATTATAAACACGATTATTTGTATCTTAATTTTTAAACCATATTGATCTTTGAAAAGAAGTTTAAAGTGTTTTAACAGTCTTTCCTCTATCCTCTATACAAATACTTTCTGTGAGCCATATACATTAATTTTTTATGTTTATCCCTTCATAAGCATAACCTATAATATTGTTATTCAAGCTAGAGTAACGCGTGAAATGTAAAATAAGCTAATTGTCTATACTGTTTAAGTGTATACCTGTGCGTCCCTCCACAGCAAGGCGACAGCGCCGTGTACTGGGCTGCTCGCCAGGGCCACACGGAGATCATCAGGTGTCTGGTGGACGCGGGCGTCCCCATAAACACCCAGAACAAGGTCAGTCCCGCGCACCTTGTATGGTCGTATGGGTTTTAAGGCTTAGCTTCCAACGTCTGTGCTTTATACATGTAATAGGCTTTTTGTGGAGACCAACATCTGGCAATGTTACGTACTGCCACACAGAGTCAGTACGGGGAGACCTGGACTCCTGTCTCGTCTGTCGTATTATACTGATGCCGATCCAACCAGTAGGGGACGAAATCGGACAAATACAATTTTGACCAACCGTGAGTTTCTACCCAAGGACCCCCGAATTGAGAGACGAACGCTCTGCCACTTGCGCCAGTCAACCCCCCCCCCCCCCTCACTCAGAACCAGATGAATCCCTCACAATAGTCGACTTAGCTGCACACATTATACTGACACTTTAGTTCAACCAGGGATCGAACCACGGACTTCGGAAATATAAGCTTAGCGCTCTACCACATAAGCTAGCTTAAACTGGAATTAGATAAACAGTCTTTGGTTGGTTACGAATCCCTCACAATAGTCGACTTAGCTGCACACATTATACTGACACTTTTGTTCAATCAGGGATCGAACCACGAACTTCGGAAATAGAAGCTTAGCGCTCTGCCACATACGCTAGCTTCAACTGGAATTAGATAAACAGTCTTTGGTTGGATAAAGCGAATCCCCTGCTTTAACATTTCCTGTATCTTAATCACGTCTCCTCCGACAGAGACATACTTTTTGCAGACAACTTATAGCTCCCAATAGAGGATGCCCGCTGGTTTAGTCTCCTAGGTACCCGAAGGGCAGACCATGAAACACGCCATTCTACCCACAGTGTTTTTAGAAATCGATAGCGGCAAGAGATCTCTGGGTTTTTTGTTTTTGTTTTGTTGTTGTTGTTGTTGTTTTGCATCTCTTACAATGAGAAAATATAGCTTATGGGATTTAAAGGTTGTTTTTTGTTGACAAATGACTGGTATTTTACCCTTTATGGCTTGTTTTTGTTTTAGTTCTACTTGATGTAGGGACTGTGTCTGAAACGCTATTTTCAAATAAACATTCATTTTTTTTATTGTAGATAGGTTGCATTTTTGTAAAACTTCTTTTTAATAAAGAGTGAAAGATGTATATAAATCAAATCGAGGTAATTATGAATGTTATACTATGTATGCTTGCAAGGCCTCTTTCAAATCAGCATATTTATTAAGGCGGCGTTGAATGCCAATTCTAAATAATTTTCACTCTGTTGTGCATTTTTATGTGCTTACTAATTTCGCCATTATGAGCTGCACTTACCGGGTGTTTGGCTTCTGAATAGGGGTTGTGGCGGTGGCAATAACGTTGTAATGGTTGTAACTATAATCAGGTATAATTTGGGTGATGTAGACTGACGGTTGCTGGCTCTACGTGAGTTGAACAATGGCTAAACTGCATGTGTAATGAGCGGCAGCCGGCCGTGAGCCCAGTGAATCACTGCTTGGTGTAGTAGTACATTTTCTCTGTCGGGACAAGGGCTAGCATTAGCTCGAGAACTTGTTGACTTGTCGATCGCCATTTCTTACACTGCTCCATTCCAGCCAGCCATGAATCGCCTGGACAAAAAGGTCTGGTCATTTCCTACTTTTTGTGGCTGTTGCAGCCATTTGTCTGTATCTCGATCTACTTGATGTTTATGCAAGGCATAATAAAATCAGAATCTTTTCCTCATTGTTTTAGTGTTATCTGATAGCCTCATTCATTACGTGAATTGGCAGTAGTCCTCGAGTATATCGAAAGTTTTACAGTTTTTGAGTGCCAGCTGCGGATCACCTATACGGCTCAGAGTATCGCATTTCTGGATAAAATAGTGTTTACCTGAGTGATGCCGAGGCACCTGTTATCCATGTGACAGCCTGGCTTCCAAGCAGAAGGATTGACCGCAGTGATTGTTGGCGGATCTGTTGGATTAGCAGTTCTTTTCCGCGGCTTTTAGTTTTCTTTCAAACGTATAACACCATGCTTTTAGCGCAACTAATTTTTATGGTTTTTTTTCGTACAGATTTATTTATTTTAAATACTTCTTACTCTGAAATATCTCACCAAAAAGCATTTTTCTTAAATCCAGGATTTTCTTGTATGTTTTTAGGCTCGGTTTCTAAGCAGCCTGATTTTGCATTATTCATAATATAATATTATGCTCGTCCATCATATATTTTTGTGTTGATTTTTATTATAAAAATGTTGTGGTTGCATTTTGATACACGACTTAACCACAAACAGCAACAAAATGTGCTTTAGCGTTAGCCCATTGAGGTTTTAAAAGGCTTGCTCCATGCATATTTTGTATGGGATTAGCGCTTCATTGTGTCTATGCATAGCACGCTTTCACGTGGATTTCTCCCATCATTTACTCTTGATAGATTGCTTTTATTTAAGAGAAGATCAATAACTCACTATCGAGTCTGTACCCATGAAATGAACATACGAACGTTCTGTTATTTCCGCAACGTCTTATAGGCAGTAAAGGTGTCTGGTAAAGATATTAGTTATTCTAACACAATGTGTCGGATCGTGTAACTGCCATAATTGGGTGCTGATCGGCCTCTATCGCTGCTCGCATCACGTAGTTAATACATTTACCTTAGAGGTCTATATTAACACTAATTCTTCTAGTGGCTGTCACATCAGCTGCACCTGTTGCGGTATAAATTATACACCTTACACCAACCCTTTGAAAAGAGGCAGCATACCTGCTGTGTGTTTTGTTATCACTGGATGATCGTCGCTGGTAGTTTATAGATAGATATAGACGTCGATGCTGGTTTAGGTTTGTTGTTTATTGCTTTAACAAAATTCGTCGCTTCTTGTTTGTTTTTGCTTTTGTTTCAAAGGAAAATATTGAAGGTTAACGGCTCTGTGATATTGGTTGGTATTACTAAATGCATGCTTTAGTAGCGATGTACTAGATATTATACACCATGTAATTCCCTGGTTATGTGTTCTTCTCCAGTCTGGTGAGACAGCCCTGCATGTAGCGGCCAGGTACGGACACACAGTGACGGTGGAGTACCTCTGCAGCATTGACGCCAACATCAACCTTTTCGATAATGTGAGTTGTAGCCTACGATGTATCTGTTACTGTTACACCTAAAAAACTAGCCCCAGTCGCTGCTCCTAGGAATTTCCTGAAAATTCAATCATTCCCATTATATTTATTTCTGGTTTTATCTGACAAAGGAATATACTATTGGGAATGACTGAATTTTCTTTTCAGGCATTTCCTGAGAGTGATAAGTTTCTCGATCTGGCTGTAACATGATTGTCCACATATTCCAATTATAATAAAAGTTACGTTGCATTAGCTTTTTCTTTCATTATACCTTCAACTGATTGCTCTTCCACTTTCTATTCGCTTCGACATTAAGACCAAAACATTTTTACACCTGATTTAGGCGCCAGTCACTGTTTTAATTGTATGGGCTCTTCATAATTATGCACAGTTAGCTTCAATACCTTACAGAAGACTGTAAACATTTAAATACCTTGGAACAGGAGCTTAAAAAGCCTTTCTATTCTAAAAGTTAGATGGACAATAGACATTATGCGTGTGTGTCAGGCATAAGGTTAAAAGAGTGTATGGTGGTCTTTTTTATGCCCTAGGCTTTATTATTGTGTATGTCTATGGTTATGTCTGAGGACTAATTCGCATGTGTGTGTGTGTGCATGCTTAGATTCTGTTTTTTTTATTACTAAATAAATGCAGTTGCATTCTGTTTTCTATGTTTAATTTACTAAAAACATTGCATCCCATAGCTGTGTGGTAACTTGATTTTTTCCCAGTAGGATAAACAATAATGTACAATGTAGTTGGATGAGGTAGAAAGAATTTCATCTTCGAGCACATTTATACCGTTTAAAAAGTTTTATTTTCTACTACCTCTTTCTTTCTAGTTCCATTTTTCTTTGCTCATTATTTATTCATTGATTTTTTTCCCTATCGTTCCTACTTTAACTTTCACAATTTCTGGGAACCATTTCCACATTTTCAGTGAACCCTTGTTTGCCAATCAGCAATTCTTTGAACAATTTGAGACTGGTTATTTGAAATAGGTTTTATTATCATGGTCTTTTAATTAAAAATTTATAGCCACCGAAAGCGGTGTACATGACAATAAAAGCCGTCTGACATCACCAGTCTAGTTGTCATTAACTGTTAATCAGGGTTGGCTCATTTGACCAGTTAGTTTCGGTTTACAGTATCAGACCAAAGCAGTTTGCAAGCTGTAGATCGGACTTCAGAAATTAATAATTTATTGTGTGAACTCCCGATGGATAAGATGGAAATAAAAATGTGTCGATATGCATTTTTCTTTCCGTCATTTTTTTTTCTTCAGTTTTTCTATATTTGTCACGGGTAAATCTTTATTTGGGTTCTTAATTAAAGCTTTGAATTAGGGAGTAGCTGGAAATAGAAAAAAAAACGTTATTAATTTTTCAATCGCACTCTTTTTTCTTTTCGGCGATGTTTTTTCCATCTCTGTATCAATTTTCTCTACATAAACTTTTTTAGGGTTCATAATTAAAGCTGAGAAGCCAGGGAGTTGCCAAAACATTTCATAGATAGTTCCTGACCAGCTGTCACCCAGGCATTACTCACACACACATGCGGGTATTATCTTAGACACCATATCGCCTGACTGTAACTGTCGCTCTGTGACATGCTCATAATGTTGATGTTGAGCACATTATGTTAACATTGCGCTGGTTACAGCAGTGCTTGTAATAATGTGGGTTGTGTTGTTTGATATTGCGGTTGTAAACGGGCGTTATGTAAAATAAAACGACAGATAGTGGTAACCAAAAAATAGTTTAACTCCTTGTCTTTGTCTGTCTGTCTGTCTGTCTGTCTGTCTGTCTCTCTCTCTCTCTTTCTCTCTCTCTCTCTCTCTCTCTCTCTCTCTCTCTCTCTCTCTCTCTCTCTCTCTCTCTGTCTGTCTCTCTCTTTCCTTTATATATCTATTTTTCTGTATAAACCTATTTTGCTCTAATTCTATCTCTTCCTTTCTTTTTCCCCTCTTACCATCATATTCTCTATCTTTCCGATCTCTTTGATGCATCTACAATTACTGTGTCAGAGTTAACATATTCTAATATGCATTTCAATTTGCAGTAGATGTTTTTATTTGGTTTGTTATTTTTGTTTTGTTTTTTAGTAATGCTATGGGCACCAAGTAATTCCTGATCAATGTTTGCAAGATGCCTTAGCCAACTTGTTTGCCTATCAGCTTTCTAGATAATATAAATGATGAAACTTTTCTCTTTAAAAACCTAATCATTATTTTGTTTTCCCCTTTTGTTTCCTTCTCTTTTTTTTTTCACCCCAATCTTACCCTCTGTGGATATTTGTCTGCGCGTGCGTGTGTATTTAACAGCTCGGCGAGACCCCACTCCACTGTGCATCTTGGCATGGCTATGTACAAATAGTCCGCATCCTGTGTGAAAACGGCGCCATGTTGAGTCTTCAGAACAAGGTACTGGCAGTAATGGAGTGTATAAACTATATAATGACACTTCTAAAAGTAAAGGAGAAAACATACTGACAATTTGTTAACAGTAATTAATAATATATACTGAGACTCCGCTAACAGTAAAGTGAAAAATATACTGACACTCTGCTAATAGTAATGGAGTATAATTATATATACTGACACTTCGCTTATTATAATATATATATATATATATACTGACACTACACTAAGAGTAATAGATTATATAAATACTGGCACTCTGCCCCCTGTCTCTTGTGTGGCAGCACATAAAATTGTCAGACGTCCGTCTTGGGGCCAGTCCACAATATAGCCTATATAGTGCTGATGTTGGACGTTAAACCAACTTAACTCAAACTGGCACTCTGCCAACAGTTATGGTTTAAATATACTGACACTCTGCTAACAGCAATAGAATGTATATACTGATACTCCACTAAAACAATAGCAGAAACAAGCAACATGAGGAGGAAAATGTAAAGATATGTAGCGACTATGTTAAACAATAGTTTTCCGTTTTCTGTTAGTGTTACGTAGTTTATTGAGTTTGCTTTCCTTGGTTCGATGCTTTTTTAACTGTTTAATTTGTTTTTTATTTTTTTTATTTTTTTATTGTGGCACATCATTAGTGTTTTTTATGTTTATCTGGCAGTCTGCCTGGGCATCAGATCTTGAATGGGGATGACCTCTTTCTCGAAAAAAAAAATATAAACAAAACTATGTGATGGTTGTATTTCTTTTTGTAAACAATCTGCTGATTGGGCTAGAGCATAGATCTATCAGTTAAAAAAAAACGCTTTGTGCATAACCACATGACTTGTATGAGAAAGAGGTCAAACCCATTCTTTAAAAACAAATTTAGAACTACCAATGTATCTTTGCCATTATTTTTTTTTTAATTTGATAAAAGGTAGCTCCAGAAAGTTTTTAAGCATGAAAAAATACTAAGTTGAAGAATAAGTAGAGGAATGAAGCAAAAAAGAAAAGAATTGATTTCCACCCAGAACCATATTTTGTTATGCAGGGCTATCAGTATGGACAAATAAAAGCTCAGAATAAAGAAGTTTTCTGTGATATTTTTTAAAGTGGTGTTGTTATATCATACAATCATGCAGATAGTTTTTGAATCAGCAGATATGCAGAGCTAAATGAATTTCAAAGATCAGTATGAATAATTAAACCGTTTGATGAAAAAAAAATGTCTGTGATATTTTAAAAGTGAGGTATTGTCACATCACACAATTATGCAGAAAGTTTGTTTTTGGAGCAACAGTTTAAACTGTAATTTTTTCGTAGGATCTGTTTGTCATTTTAGCACTGATTTTAATATTGCTTATTACGCCTCATTGAAAATTATGCTGCTTATTCTGGTGTCACCACAGAATTCTAGCTCCCACATTATTTTTGGTCACCTTTTATTAGTCTTTGTAACATACACAGGCAAAAGTGCAGCGCTATCGGGTATAACAACCTTCATGTTTTTCAATGTTGACAAATCTATTATTATTATTACAAATTATATGAAACAAGAGACTTTTATTTAAAGCAAAGATTTCAATGAATTTGACATTCCATGCCACCTAGATTTTCGTGGAAACAATGCTGTTACACAATGGGTTTCCCTTTTTTTCTTTTTCTATAAGGTCTTCTTCTATTTCTTTGCATATTTCGTACAAACGCGAGTGAAAAATGAATATTTTGATTACAAACTTGTCTCCTTTTCCCCCATTTCCTGTTATAGGAGAAGGAGACTGCATTGCACTGTGCAGCAGTGCGGGGTAACCTAGACTGTGTGCGAATTCTCCTGGAGCATGGGGCGCCCATCAATAACCTTGACAAGGTATTGTTTGTCTCTGTCTTTTTTTTTAATATGATTGTTTGTTCTCTAAGTCTATGTGGCAAAGGTTTCAGAGATATCAGTTTTAAAGTTAAGATCATTTGTCTTTCTTAATCTCCTACACTCTTTCATACTTTGTTTGTTGTTCAACTTGCGGAGCTTTAGATTGTATTCAATTTCCCCATATTTCCCTAATACAATCAAATCCCCAATGCTTGTTTTCAACACTTTTTTGAGCAAGGGAACAGCTTTTGTTACTAGTTCCGACCAAATATTTTAATCTCTTGATTTGTATCTTTTTCTCCATTCATTAGCGGGGCAGCACCGCCCTGCACTTGGCCTGCCAGAGACGTAACTCGGCCATCGCGCTCCTGCTGCTCACCAGCCCCGACAGCAAACTCGACCTGATTGACAAGGTAGTCCACTGCAGTTGCATGAGAAATTGGCATCATGTACTTTATCCTCGTAAAATATTTGAGCATCCATTTAACCCTTTGCATTGTTGCTGATTTTTTTAAAATTAGGACAGAGAATATATTTGATGGCTAATATTAATTTTTTACATTTTTATTTTAATGATAACAAACATTTCACAATGTCCAATCCTATTAAAATGAAGTCATTGAGGAGGTTTCTGTTGACACATTACATGGTGTTGTAAGTGGAAACATGTTAACTGATATTAGCTAGAACATCGTAGTGATGGAAAAGGATGATAAAGAAATGTGATCTCTAACAAAGGCAATGCCATTACTATGCCAACACTTTTTTTTAACAAAACATATTCCAAAAGAAAGATGATGCTATTACCAAGATGCAAGTTTAAAAGTATGGCCTTTAAATTATGATTGAATAAAGTCGAGCATTATTTTGCACTGAAAGTAAAAAAACAACAACAAAAAACAACAGATATTAATCATTTCCTAAGTAGACAACTGCAGCAACTAAATCATGAAATCATTTTGAAAAAATAAATGTAGTGAATAAGGAGAGAGAAATACATTTGTCAATTTTTCCCAAATCAGTGCTTTGACTTCCTTAAACATGCAGGATTATCTAAAACAAATAATCTGCCACTAGTTATGCTTTTAATAGTTTATTTTGATTCTTCTTGCTGTTTATAGGAAACCGGTGAAGGTGCTTTGCACAGTGCCGCCAGAGAAGGGCTGCTTACTGTTGTACAGACTATGTGTTCTCTAGGGGTGGAGGTAGAAAGCAAAACAACGGTGAGTTCTAGCAATTATTGATAAAAACTTGACATTGTTGCCCCCAATAGTGCTTTTAAAAATTTTTTTATTTTTAATAATGAACAAATACTTTGCAATCTGAATTTTTTAAAATACCTTTATTATGAATCTGACCCCATTTCCTGTAAATTTTTCTTATGAAAATCTGACATTGTTTTTGTTTTGTTTTTATTTTGTTATGATTTGACTAGCTAAAAGCTGGATAGTCTGGTGTAACAAATAAAGATGGCAACAGGCTTTACTTAGGTTCATTACTGTGGCTTTTCTTTTCTAACCAACTTTGATTTTTGTTCCCAGGATGGTTTCACAGCCCTTCACCTGGCCTGTAAGTTTGGCCACATTGAGGTTGCCCGTAGTCTTCTTTTCGTTGGTGCAGACCCTGATGTAGTAAATAATGTAAGTATACCTTAATCAGAGACAAGCAATTTCTGTGATAGGACTTGGAAAATTTCGGAGAAAAAAAGCCCTTATTTTCTTTCCTTAGCTAGGCTCAAGTTTTATATCAAAATTTACTGTTATAAAGATTACAATGGATAAATGGGGAAAAAAGGTCTTAGATAACATATATTTTATCCTTTGTAGGCCTACTGAAATAATGTTTTCATTTTTAATGTACATTTTATAATAGAATAACTACAGGTATTGAAGTAGTGCTTGTGTAAACATATTAAAGATGCAATTGAAAAAACATGTTTCGTTTTATTTGTTTCAGGATGGGATGACAGCCGAAATAATGGCTCTAGCTCAGGGTTTTACAAATATTGCTGAGCTGCTGACATCTGTTAAAGGGGTAGGAATTATAATTTTTCTTAAACCCATGTGTAAAGTTCTCTTTTTGCAAAACTAGGCCTGAGGAGGCAGATAATTATAAAAAATCTGAACGCATAGAATAATTATTCTTTTTAAACTTGAAACTTTTTGGGCTAAAAATGGTAGTTAAGTTCAATGTTTCAAACATTAAAATCTATGAATATTTAAATTTTTGTGGCATGAGATTCAATAAGGTCAGTAATTTTTTAAAATTCCAAATTCATTTGTAATTCATAAAAAATATCCACTATCATGTTATTTGAATGAATAGGCAGCCATCGGTTTTTTATAAACAAATGCAACATCATGCAACTTTCTTAGGCCTTCCTATTGTTATGGATGGGTATAAACGACCCTTAACTGGATTTTGAAAGTACAAAAAAAGCTAGTTTCTCATATTGCAAAAGATGCTGGATGTTTTGTTCTGTTAGATAGTCTAAAAACAATCATAGAGTTGGGCCTTTTTACTCAGAGTAAATATATATTCATTTTAAAAAAGAAATGAAAATAAATGAATACAATAAAAACATATTACATATTTTTAAGTGGATTTGAACATTACCTCTACAACTTTTAGTTTTTCATGAAACATGTTGCTTTGTTTTTACTACTTTTGAAATAGAGCATGCAAATCCTCAAGAAAATGTTTTTTTTTCTGGCTCTGTATTTATTGCCATTTGCATACGAACTTGTTCACCATGCATCTGTGCTATATACCCTAGTCTCTTGACTTTGAATGTTCATCAACCAATGTTTATTTTTACCTGTTCACCAGGAGCGGCGTCTGTCCTTGATCAGCCAACTCCAGCCCAGCCAGCAACCGTTGCCCAGAATCAAGCTCAAACTCCTGGGCTCTACTGGCGTAGGAAAGTCTACGTTGGTAGAGGCTCTAAAGTGCAGCTACCTCGGCAGCTTTTTCAAGAGACGCCTGCATCCGCCAGGCGCCACAAACATCACGGCTAAAAGCACGAAAAGTTTGTAACAAGCGATTTAACGATTTTCTTCAAATTTATATTATTATCGATAGAAAACCATAACATATTATGTTAAACAGCTTGCAAGAAGAAGTAATAAAAAAAAAAATAGGAAGTTGGAAAAAAAAAACCCACACTTTTCTGAAACCCTTAGATCACCTATGAGAGTGTACGGGATATATACTCGTATTTGTCACTAACTATATTTAAAAAGTATGGTTGCCAAACGGTTCTTGCCAGTGAATATTTGAGCAAGTTTAAAATGCTTCCTTCTCAAAAGGGAATAGAAATGTTAAATTAAAAGTGGGTCCTACTATTTTGTTAGAACTTTTTTCCTAATGAAAATTAGAAAAAATAATTTATATTTAAATACACTTATTGATTATTATGACGATGGACGTTGCATTACATCTGTTTTTGTCTATGCAATATTTTTCAGCTCGTAGTAAATTATCTCGTCAGTTTAGCCTTCCTACTCCTTTGAACTATTCTGTTGGAAACCCAGTGTACACCAAGGGGATTGAAGTACAGGCCATTAATGTTTCAGGTGAGCCGCATGTGATTTGTTGTAGTAATATTAAATTGTTAATGTTTCTGACAATGAGATTCTACATTGTTCTTAAATTATTGTTTGGAGATCCTGCCTTTGATAGTGGCCTGCACAAACTTTCACAACAACCACAAACTTTCCCACTTGCTACTCCCTTTCTCTGTTATTATATTAAAACAAGTAGTCTCTCTACCAATGTTCACTGAGACACATGTTTTGACTACTATAGCAAGATGCAGTCCATTTTGTAAGGAGTATAGTTATTGGTCTTGCAGATACTTGTTTCCTACTCCATCTGTTCAGTTATATTAGGGTTTAAAAAATGTGACAGGTACGGTAATGCGTCAGTGCCAGAGAAAAATGTTTTATATTGCCTAATAACATTTTTGTTTTGTGCTTAATTTGTTGTTCTAAACATAGGCCTTCTTTAGTGCACTGTAATAATAATTTCTATTTTTTATGAACAGGTTGACTCAAGAATGCATCATTTTCATTCTAACTCTTCTCAAACCACAGGTGCTGGAGATTTTAGTGTGTGGGACTTTTCGGGCTATGAGCCTTACTACATGCTCTATGACCATTTCCTGGGCGACACAAGCTGTGTACACTGTGTGCTCTTCAACCTTGAAGATTCTCTGGATGAACAGATGGCTCAGGTTGTCTTCTGGCTGAATTTCCTGAAGGCGAGGATACACCCTAAAATGCCAATAGGTAAGACTTTCTACCTTTGTCCTAAAATCTCAGATTGGCCAAATTGGAAAGTTGTCCTAGCAAACTGAGGCCAACTTATTATGAAAACTTAGTTTATTCATTCTTATCAATTATCAAACGGAAAATTTATTTCAGGCAGGAAAGTGAGGTGCATCATTAGAAAATTGGAAAGCATAAGTTTTTACTCTGTACATCTTTTGAAGAACTTAATAAAAGTAACATTTGCTTGAATAGCATGTCAAATAACTCTCTTAAATTCATTACATTTACATTATATTTTAATATGTTGTTATTTTTATTATATTATTTGCTTCATTTTTTCTGCATCAGAGCACACATCACTATGTATCAATAACCAAACATTTTTAAGCACAAACTTCAACATGTATCATCTCATTATTCACCTAAATCTTGTATGCTCCGCAGGCCTGTGTGGCAAACTACAGAACACAGCGCGGGTGATTCTGGTGGCCACCCACGCAGACAAGGCAGCCACACCGTGCGGCAAGTCCTCCTCTGGCAGCCACACGAGCAGCGAGGCCAACTACATCCTGGAGAAAGTGACCACCATGTTCCAGTACGACCTGGACATCTGTAAGGAGGTGTTTGTGATGGACGCTCAGATCCCAGCCTCACACGACCTGCGCATGTTCAAGCAGCAGCTTGGCAAGATTAAGAAAGAAATCTCGGAGGCAAGTTTTTGGGGGTTTTGTATTCTTAATACTTTATTTTTCTCTGGTTAAACATATGGCTCAGGTTGCATCCTGGTTAAATTTCCTGAAATGCTGGTAGGTAAGACTTTATTGTCTCCCAATTATATAATCTTATGTCCCAGAAACTTAGTTCTTTAAAAAGAAATTTTAGAGGAAAGGTTTTATTTTGTATATACATGGGAGAATTCTCTACTTTGAAAATGCCATGACATTTCTAATATTATTACTTTAAATTCTAATGTTTCTAATTATATTGAATTACTTCAAGAGTTAGCTGATTCTAAATGCAAGCCTTTTGAGGTGCTGCTATCAATAATAGTAATTTAACATTAGAGTAGGAAAGCTGTGAAATTGAAAATTTTTATACAGATTCTACCATTCTTTCTCTTACAAACGGTATGCAAAGTCTTGAATTGGCTTTTGTTCTTGTCAGAACAAACTGAAACTCTGAATGTTAAACCATTGTCTTTAGTAACAATCACATATTGTAAACGAGTTCATGTTGTCAATGGAAATTTAAAGAAAAAGAAAAAATCAAGTGTTGAGATGTACCATTGATTTTTTTAAAATTAACTTTTGATATTCAACATTCCTCATTTCTTTTATATCTTGTTACTACTTGTTACTACTTGTAATTAACCTCCTTTTTTCTGAACTCACAGAAACTTCCCCGGTCGAATGGATTTGTAACGTCTGTGGTGAACCACCTGCCTGAGTGGCGCCGCACTCTACAAGCGTACCCAGTGCTGGGCTGGCCCCAGTTTTGTGAACACGTGCGGAGCTTCGTGAACCCCTTGGCCAGTGATGAGGATATCAAGCTACTCGACAGGCAGCTGCAGTTCATGGGAGAGGTGAGAAGTAGCCTATCGTCATGTTGCCAACATATAATCATGAATGGTTTGTCTTATAATCAGTAGTTTTTAGAAAAATGTAAGAAACTGTTTAAAATTGTATTTCATTTTCAATGTAGTTTTTTTTTTAAATTTGGTCCAGCCAATTTTTGTTGTTATTGAACAGATGCATGGGGAATTGTTCAAAGATTCTTATGGTGGACCAGTGTTATTTTGGTCCATGTTTGGCACAGACGATTAATGTATTGTTAGCAAGATGACATTATTTTCCCATCATTCTGCACATGTGTTGTTAGTATTGATAGGCTTTTTTTGCTAGCACCTCTTTGTATTGATCTACGTGCCTTCCAATTTAGCTTTTATAGATATTTGAAAATTCTCAAATAGTGCACACACAAGGAATGTGTCTTAAATTATGCAATGTGAAAAGATTGGCTTTTAGTTTGTACTTATTGTGCAAACCTTATCAGGAATGTAATTTCATTAAGTCTTAGGTAAGGTAGTTCATAAAGAAATAGGATTGAATAATGCTAAACATGGTGGCAATTATGTTTATTAAATAAAACAAAAGTGCCCAAAAAAAAAATATAAACAGCAAAATTTCACAGTAGTAATTCTGCTTGTTGAACTTACTTGATATGGATTCCAACAAAGTAAAATAACTTTTTGTGAAATAAAACTCTTTATACTCTTCATTTTGTTTTTGCCAGAGGTAAGTTTAAGAATGCAATATCTGTATTGAGTGTTATACTAAAGTTGCTCTGTTTACTCCAAACTTGCAGGTGGTCTACCTACATAGCCACAGCACTGATCTTGTTGTCTTGAACCCTCGCTGGCTTGGAGTCGATGTGATTGGTTCTCTCATGTCACATGAGCAGATAGCTCAGGCTAGAGTGACAGGCTGCTTCTCTATCGAAGAGTTCCAATTGCTTTTCCCCTCTGCAGATGCACTCAGTTTATTACAGGTAAGGATTGGTTTATACTAGATGAAAGCAATTACATAGAAGACTTATAAGTATTCTTTAAAGGTTTTTTTAAATTATAGAAGTACTTGAAGGCTATTGATTTGTCTATGCAGACACCAGGTTAAATCTTATGTTAAAGCCGTACTTCTCAGTCTTATTAATTATTGTGTTTTTTTCATTGCCTCAGGGTCAGAAAATGAGCATTTTACCAGCATGCTTTAGTAATAACAGTATTTAGTATTTTACAATGAAATTGTATTCCTTTTTCTATTTACAAATGCTTAATCATCTTTCTCCTTTCCCCACTGCTCTTAGGTTTTAGAAGCCCTCGAAATGTGCACATCATGTGAGGTGGATGGAGATATTGAATACGAGTTCCCTTGCCTGAACTTTGTGGAGACGTTGGAAGGTTTGTGGCTACGGGATGACAAGCGTTTCCCCAACCCCGTCTATGGTGGAGTGAGACTGCACACAAGCTTCCAGTCAGGAGCCCAGCTTAAGTACCTCTTTCCAAGAATACAGGTAAGATTACCTCCAAAACAGCTCTTTCCACTTTAGAAATTTTGGTATTATATGAAAAATCACTTTTTAAAGACTTTGGTTTTAACTCTTTCTCTGGTTCACTAACCTTTTTGAGAAGAAAATCTCTTTGATCATATGGCTCTTCAAAAATAGTACTTAATTTCTGTGCAAGTTTTGTCGCAGGATACTTAACAGATGCTAATTCAATAGATTTAAGGATGAATTTGTATGCATGCATGGAATATTTCTGTTTACACTAATATATTGCATGTAGTTTACATTGAAAAATTGTATTCATAAAATAAAATTCCTGTCTCAATAATGTGAAGAATTTATTTAACATGCAGTTTCTTTTCTTTTTTTTTTTTTAGGTTTTCCTGCGCCGCAGTATTCTTTCTGGTGATGAGGATGAGGAGGATAACACCAGCCACAATGAGGACTATGAATCCAGGACCAACAATAACAAACCACTCCTGGCATCTGATCTGACTAACGGTACCAGCAGCTCCAGCAAAGATGCTGACCTATACCAGTGGCATCACGGATCCAAGTACTGCTGTGCTCGCTTGGAGGGTATCATTGATATGGATCGCAATGAGCAGTTCCTTGAAATTAAGGTATATTTGCTTCAAAAGTAATCATTGCAGGGTTTAGTGACTAATTTCAGACTTATAAAGTCTGGTGTTTTGCCTCAGTGAACTATAGTTAGATTAGTATAGTGTGCTGTTTCTAAAGATAACAAAGTGGTCTCTCAATATATGCTCTTTTTGTAGGTAGAGAAGTTCACACTTCTTAGCAATTTTTAAAAGACCGTCTAACTGTGAATCTGGAGATGGCTGCAATTGAAACAAACTTTTTGTAAGCACCTATTTTCTTTTAACTTTTTTTTCTTTAAAAAAAAAAAAGAATAACTCTTTTGTTCATTTTTGTTGGTTAACAATTTTTTAAATAAGCAATGTTATGACATATATGAGTTTTTCATGCTTTTGTTTTTAAAAACCAGTAGCTATTTTTCATGTGCGAAAGTCAAAGTATGAAATTTATCTGCTGGATATCCCAGGTGCGAGGGCCAGAGGGCAGTGAGAGAGCCAACCTGTACTACTTCCTTGAGGACTTTGTGAGCATTATAGAGCAAGTGGTGGAGTCTGTGTGCCCTGGTCTGTGTGTGGAGCGCTACACTCTCAGCCCTTCACAGCTGAGGGAACATGGCAAGGTTTGTAATGACATATACTTATGTGCAAAACGCAGTCTATCTTAATACTTCTTTAACTGCTTACTTCCAAAATGACGTAAAAATAATTTCTAACTAGATTGCTTGGATTCAATTTTTCCGCTCCTTGCGCCTTTAAGTAGGCTTTAAAACAGGCATTTTGAAAATTTGAGAATCATTGTAATGGGTAGTTTGTTGAGCTTTTTATATTAATATACTATCATTGAAACAATAATGTAAAGCTTACATCTAAGAACAAACCAACACTTCTCAGTAAGTAGTTAGGCTCTCAATATAATTTCTTTTTTTTATACATTTTTGTTGAAAATTGTCCTCTTTTGCCTCAATCAAAATTGTATATTGCCTGGCCTGTTCAGGTGCTCAGATCCTACTACCTGACAGAATTGCTCCGCATGCAGTTCGAAACCCGTCAAGGTGTCAGTTTGTTGTATTTCATGCTAAGTGTATTTTTGTTTAAACCTTTTCTGTTTTGCCTTGGTGAAAATATTCTCATGTCTAACCCCTCTAGGTGGTGAGATCCTACTCCCCAACAGAGCTTCTCCGCATGCAGTTGGACAACCGAGCCTCTGTGGTCCTTAGCGGAAATCTGCGCGAAGATTTCATTGACATTGCCTGCCTTGGCTCTGAAGAGATCCTGGAGACGGTCACCCTTGGCATGGAGCTGCCCATCTCTCACCTGACGGTGCACACCCAGAGGCTGCTCAGTCTGCTGCTGGACCCGCCCGAGGCCATGGGCAAGGACTGGTGTCTGCTGGCGGTCATCCTGGGGCTCAGCGATGTCCTCCCTGCCCTGGAGGAACGCGCCAAGGATGAGGACAAGGCGGCGGAGCAAGGGGTCAGCCACACACAGAAGGTTAGTTAGAGTTTGTATTTAAGGCACATCAGAGCTGTGATGAACATTTTTATATTGTTGGTCTTGATTTTGGGTTTTGTAGCTGCCTAAGCAAAGGACAGAATACTTCAAGGGATGTGGGAGGGGACACATAATAAAAGAAACAACCAGGAACACATGACAATAACTCTTGGTTTTCCGAAGCTCTGTTAAGAGCATGGGACCAACTTTGTTTACTTCTAGCTGCCTCAGATCCACAAATTTCTTTTAATAAAATCTTGCTTTTAAAGTTTGGCTTATTTCATCTTTTGAATCTTCAGGTATTGAACGAGTGGACTCGAGTACACCCAGATGCAAATATCCGGCAGTTAGTGTGCAAGCTGAGAGAGATTGGCCGTCTGGATGCGGTGGAAGCCATTTTGCGGACAGGCCCGCCTTTCAAAGTCTTATCCTTTGAGGATCAGTTAACCGAGGCCAGCAGTGGAGGGACCCATGGAACCAACGCTTCAAGCAACACACTTTCCAACCTGTCCAGATGACAAGCAGTTTCATCTCATTCTGTGTGAATGGGAAGGTCACTTGAAACGCGCAAGAATGTTTCTTTTATTTATTTGCTCATATGGTGTTTAATTTATTATTATTTGACTTCCCATTTTCAAAGATTTTTTTTTTAAATTTTGGAATTGAAACTTTTTACCTTTACTTAGAATCATAAAAAGGCTGGTGCCACACTGGATACCATCTCAACATGATTTTCAAGACATCAGTTATACTCTTTACTTCAGCATGAGAGTCGAGTGTTTCGTATCATCCGAAAGTTATGTGGCTCTGATTTTTTGTGCCTTAAATATTATGATGTATACTCTCTGTGTCATCCAGCAGTTGATTCATACATTATGGGAACACATTCTTGATTACTTACTGAATGTCAATTTCAGGACTATGAACACCAAATGAACATGGCATGCATGTATGCTTATGATTTAAAAATGTGTTTGACAAGATTAACTATTTTCGCTTCCTATCAGGGCAATAAAATTTTGATTCTACATAGAAAATTGAAGAAAGTAGAAGCAAAATTAATCTTTATATGATACATTGAGAATAAAATGATCTCTTTGCTAAAGAAATCTTGAAAATAAGACTTTATTTTGTAAAAACAAATTTGTGAATACCTGGACAAGCAAATTTACTTCAACTAAGCTGTGAAACAAATGCACTTTCACAAATTATTCTCTCTAAGGCACATCCATACTTTACCTGTGCTGCTGTCTCATGTCTTTCAAACCACATGTGAAATTGCTTGTGTCATTAATCTACTCTTTCCTTTATGTCTGTGTGTTAATTTATGAATTTAAAACTATGCTAAATTTCATGTTTATTGTGTATGGACAGGTCCATATGAGGGAAAAACATTTATCACTTAACCAAACATGGGAAGAAAGTACAAGAAAAATATGTTATTTCCTTTTATGATTTGGCTATTGGTCCAGGTAGTTCAAGACTGTGTAAATACTTTTTTTATGTAAATTTTTGTATCCCTTGATATTTGATGCCTTTATTACAAGCTTCATTTCTAAGCTTTCATGCGGCACCAAATCTGTACTTTTTTAAATCAGCCTCTTATACCTAAAATAATATAGAACTCTGAAATGTCATTCTATATAGTTCATGTAGCACAGCATTCAAAATTCTGGAAGTCGACATACTTTCATGTGAATGTAATTTTATAAAGACCACTTTTGTTAAATCGTTATGCTAAAATAGGAGATTAAAAAGGTACTTGACACTCAAAATTATCTCAAAATGAAAAAGAAAACAAAAACAAAGTTCTTATATTTTCTTAGTATAGGTGGCAGTTCTTCACCAATAAATGCTTTAGTGGAAGGTCGTTATATGAACTCCTTTTATAGTTACCTCTCTTAGCTATCTGCAATCTTATTTTTTTTTTCTTTCCATTTAGCCTTACGTAGCTGGATTGATTTTTTTTTTTTAATATGTTTTATTTATTTAGCTTTTGTGATGCAGCAGATTTTAGCAGACCAGTACATTTTGGCTGTTTAGCCCTAAGCTTGGACCAAAATACACTATTCCTCATCACTTCAATTCCTTTTTCCATATATAAAATTTTTATACCCTATTTAACAATTGAGGTCAATTTTTATATTTTTTATTGGAATGTCTACATCACGGCATGCGATTTATTAACTTCTTTTTATTTTTTTAAATAGATTTAATACATAAAAACCCCAATTATTTGGTGAAAACGTTTTTCCCCTTAGTTATTTAACTAACTTGTACATGTATATATTGTACAGCTGTCAATGTGAATTAAATACAGTAACAAATTACTGCTTATTCAGTAACGCTTAAAATATTCCTTTGATTTTTTTTTCATTATGTGATAATGAATTTGTTTTTATTGGCTAAAATATATTAAATGCCATGGTGCTGTAACATTGAGTTATTATTTGTGCAAGTTTGAATAATCTGTAGATTTATGAAAGAAAGATTATCTTGTCAATTAGGACAAACAAGTTAACAGTTTTCCAATTATTTCTTGTAAGTAAAAATCTAGAACAGAGAGGAAAAACCTGATGTCTACGCAAGAAGAACTGCATTTTGAGTACAGTAATGTGTGAAGGTATTTTACACTGAATTTTAAAAGTTCAGTTTTTCACAACCTGAAGTTAAAGACAATTTTTGAATTACTCCTCTGCTACATCTTTATTTTTTTTTCAGAATATTTTTTTATCAGGCTCATCTAATTGAATAAAAAAGAAATTGGCACCAATCTTAATTTTTTCACCGTTTGGTCCAACCTATTTATCTGTCGAGCTGAATACATCCTGAGTCTATTTAATGAAATCTGTGCTTGGAAAAGATCTTTCAGAATTGTTTAATTATTAGTAAGGAAAATTATGTACGTTCAAGATTTTTTATAAAATGTACATGTAAAGTAACTGACTGTCAAGAAAGACAGCTTCATAAAGCGTGATATATCAAACGGTGTAATTATGTTCTCTAAAATAAGGGTGTGAGATATTGAACTATTACTAGTGTTTTACACAAAAGTTCCATCTTTTATTGTGCTGCAACTTTGGCAAAAAGGCAAAATGATGCACAATTGTCAGGGTTCTTTTTCAAATATTGATTAGTTTGCGTATGATAATGTTTTATGCTCAAATAAATTTATTTGCCTTTTACAATTACTCCAACCCTTTAATTTCCTATTTATGCAATTTTTAGATTGTTTTTAAGGGGTTTTTGTTACAGCTTTGCCATGAATACACAAAATGCTAATGCACAGACTTGTCTTCATTGTTCCTTTTTTTTATTATTATTAACAATATATTTATTTTGTGTATGTCAAGTATGTTTCAATGTTGTGACTATCTGTGGAATGAGTGGAATTTTTTCACCAGGTTGTATTTACGAAAATATCTAAATAGCTGATGTGAAGAGATTAAATCTTTAAAAAAAAAAGAGCACTTGGATTAACTTATAGGATTCAAATATAGTTTCCTATACCATGAATTGAAGAAATCTGAACCTTTAAAGAAGGTAAATAAATATTTTCACTAAAAAACAATGTAAATAAATATTTTTACTTAAACTTCATAATAGTAAACATAAAAAAACACCAATAAGAATGATGGGTCCACTAGTTTTTCTTTTACTGCAACTTCTGTGTGTTTGGAAAAAAAAAGTGTTCTAAGAATGCCATGGTGGTTTCATTCAGTGATTCTTTGCATGCTCTAGCTATGAATCCAGATCAAAGAAATTGGCAAACACTTTCGCATGAAAAAAAATAACACATGAAATATTACTCCTCAAAAAATCTTCTCATCAAAGTAAAGAGAAAAAGTACAACTATAACACTATTGGCATGAAAAACAACAAAACAAAATAAAATATTACTCCCAGGAAGATCCTCGAATTGGTCACATCATGATTTCTTTTTTTTTTTAATTGGGAGACGTGACTCCTGCTTTAAAGCCTTTAAAAGCAAACTAATAACATATTCAACACAATGAAATACATAAGCTTAGAATGAATACAGATATGCAGATCAATAACAGTTCCAAATTGTTTATAATAAGCTCAAGAAAAAGACACGAAAAACAATAAATACAGGTTTGCCCAAAGCTATGTTATTGAATCTTTTCATGATATAATTTTTTTTTTTTTTTGGGTTTTTTTTTAAATGAATTTAGAGTTAGAAGAATAATAGTGGTTTACCTTCAAAGTAAGATAATGAATTCAAAGGGCAGCTATAGGCCTACTTCAAACCTCAAAGTATATTTTGAAAATAAAATGCTGCATAGAAAGATTTAAATTGTGACTATATGAGTGTAGCAATTTTATCCAATTTGCCTACTGGCCTACTTTATAGGCCTATAAATTAAACAAATGGAGTTTGTACTCTATACAATTTTCCATTCTATTCGTTCTTTAGAAAGCTTTAATCCTGTGAATTAAAAAAAGGGTACTAAAGATGTCTTTTTGCAAAATCCATCAGTTCAAATTTTAGTCATCGATTTTTACACAAAACACTTGCAATTCAGTTTTATAGCAATAAACAAATAGCTCAAATTTCTTTCTAAGTTCAAGCTTTTTGGTCATTAACATCATTTTAAAAGAAATCAATTGGCTCTAATTATGTGTAATTATAAAAACAGACAAAAAACAAAGGCAAAAATGTTAGAACGTGTCTCTAACAGTTTCCACCTTTATGATGCGGACAGTATGCATATTTTTAAAACCCTTTTTAAGAAAATAGTAAGATTTTGAAATTATTTCATTAAAATAACCTTTGTGTAAGACATCAATAAAAATGAAGTACATAGTTTCAATCAATAACCCACCCAAAATAATATCAAGGAATAATCTATACTCCAGATCAGGTGCCTAAGTAATAGATCATCTTCCTATGGGAACATCACATCCACCTAGCATTGTAGATATATAGAGATCAATAGACAGACTGGCACCATTGAAGCACTGGCCGAACAGATGGGGGATGAGGCCTGCACTGAGTTTCCAGGTCTTGATCCAGCCCATGCTCTGGCAGTTGCACGGGATGGGGTTGTTGTCCAGATAGACGCTGCGTAGACCGTAGGCGAGCCGCAGAGACCGCGGGATGCTGGTTAGCGAGCAGCTAGGAGCAGAGGGTGGGGAAGGGTGGGAGATGAAAACGAGGAGTTAAGTTATGATTTATTGAGAGAGAGAGAGAGAGAGAGAGAGAGAGAGAGAGAGAGAGAGAGAGAGAGAGAGAGACAGAGAGAGAGAGAGACAGAGAGAAGAACAGAGACAAGATAGGGGAAGTTGGAGAATGAGAGTTTGTGTGAGAGAGACAGAGACAGAGAAAGACAGAGAGAGAGAGAGAGAGAGAGAGAGAGAGAGAGAGAGCGAAGTTGGAGAATGAGAGTTTGTGTGAGAGAGGCAGAGACAGAGAAAGACAGAGAGAAAGAGAGAGGAAGATAGAGAGAGAGAGAGAGAGAGAGAGAGAGAGAGAGAGAAAGAGAGAGAGAGAGAGGGCAACTAAAAAGGGATACTAGGAATATATCTCTATCGGCCACGTCACAAGCTTTGCAATTTACAAGACGATAACGTATTAGATGATCACAGGCTTGGAGTAGGTAATTTTAGTATTCGAATCTGGTTCGATAATAACGCCTTTAAAATTATGTCTCATTAGGGTAGCTATTACTAGACTTAAAAGTAAATTCCTTTACCTCTCATCTTCCTATTTTGGTTAAGGGCCCTGTTAAAATAAAGCTCCTACATGTATTAGACTAACACCTGCCCAACGTGTATGAAACTATAATTAGACTGATGAAGTCCTGGAAAAAAACTGGCACTCACTCGTTCATCTTGAGCGTCTGGAGGGCCGTGGCTCCCTGGAAAGCCATATCTGAGATGTTGGTGATGGTGTTGTAGGAGAGGTCAACTGTGGTCAAGCTAGGGGACTTAGGGAACGTGTTGTCCAGGAGGACGGAGATGCGATTCTTGGACAGATCCAGCTGGACACCAGGAGGAGAGAATATATTACTAACATAATTATACTCACCTCTCCTTGACTAAGAGAGCATCAGCCTCAATTGATAGTTCTTTGGAATACTATGTATATTACTAACATAATTATAATCACCTTTCTTTGACTAAGAGAGCATCAGCCTCAATTGATAGTTCTTTGGAATACTATGTGTATTACTAACATAATTATAATCACCTTTCTTTGACTAAGAGAGCATCAGCCTCAATTGGGAGTTCTTTGGAATACTATGTGTATTACTATACAAGTGTGTCGTAGAAGACCCGTAGAAGTAAAGAAAGTAAACTTTAAAAAAAGTTGTATTTAACTATTTTCGAAACCCGAGGCGTCTTCTCCTAAGTAAAACAATTTAAAATTGCACAATACTTAACATTTTTTTTTGCCAGAATGTTAACATTTGATGATTTTCTTCCACCTCCGAGTGTGCCGTAGGCATAACTATTTTAAACTAATATGTAGATTGTCTTATTTGTTCGTTTGTTTGTTTGTTTTTAACATCCAATGTCAGCGCACATAAAGGCTATATTGTAGACCGGGTCCGAGACTAATGTCTGACAATTTTACGTGCTTTCCCACAGAAACAGCCGATGACATTATACTGACACTGAACCGACCAACAGGGGACGATACCGGATAAATAAAATTGTGACCAATCTTGGGCTTCGAACCAGGAACCTCCCGGTTAAGAATTCAACGCTCTACCACTTGCACCACTTCGCCCCCGCTCCCTGCAGCTTATCATGTTTTTTGTTTGTTTTTTTTAATATCGAGAAGTACAGTAAAATAATGCAGACTAGAATATGCCTTGTTAATTTGTCATGATTATATTGTCTGTAGTTAATAACATAATTGTGATGTTAGAGTCTGTCGTTGAGAGTATACTTGGCTGGGCTGTGGCACCTCTAGCAATAATTATAGTTAATTAATGCTTACCACAAAATCCCTCTTTAACTTATAAGGTTACAGTCTGTATTTAAGAGCATACCTGTCTGACGGCTGGCATCTGTAGCAATAATTATAGTTAATGCTGACCAGAATATGTTTTATTATCTTGCTAGCTTGTAATTTTATATTTGTAGTTGAGAGAAGAGCTACCTGAGAGCTCACTTTTCTAGCAATATATTAAATGCTGATCAGACCATGTCTTATTAATTTGTTAACTTGTAATATCATAGTCTTCAACTGAGAGCACACACATGTAACAATACAATACGATTTAATCCTGACCATAACATTGTCATATACACTTGTTATGATTACTATCATGTTAAAGTTGAGAGCATACCTACCTGAGCGCTCTTTTCTCTAGCAATAATATTAAATGCTAATCAGACCATGTCTTATTAATTTGTTAACTTGTAATGTTAATTTTGGTGATTTTCTTCCACCTCCGACTTGATGATACAGACTGTCGTTGAGAGTATATTTGGCTGGGCTCTGGCATCTCCAGCAATAGTAAATTAATGCTGACCAGGGAATGGTTCATAATCTTATAAGGTTATAGTCTGTATTTAATAGTATACCTGACTGAGGGCTGGCATATCTAGCAATAATTATAGTTAATGCTGACCAGAACATGTTTTATTATTTTGCTAGCTTGTAATTTTATAATTGTAGTTGAGAGAAGAGTTACCTGAGAGCTCATTGCTCTATTTATATTAAATGTTGACCAGATCATGTCTTTTTAATTTGTTAACTTGTAATGTTATAGTCTTTAGTTGAGAGCTAGCACATACAACAATACAATTTAATGCTGACCAGAACATGTCATATCAACTTGTCATAATTATCATCATCATAATAATAATGATTAAAGTTGAGAGCCTACCTGGCTAAGAGCTAGCACTTGTAACAATACAATTTAATGCTGACCAGAACATGTCATATCAACTTGTTATAATATATCATTATTAAAGTTGAGAGCCTACCTGGCTAAGAGCTAGCACTTGTAACAATACAATTTAATGCTGGCCAGAATATGTCATATCAACTTGTTATAATAATGATTATTATGTTAAAGTTGAGAGCATACCTGGCTGAGAGCTGGCATCTCTCCTAGCGCCGAGCTGGGGGCGTAGGTGAGGCGACCGCCTGACATGTCCAGCATAGACAGGGACGTGAGCCCAGAGAACGTTTTATATCTGGCCGATTTGGAGCGAGATCATTACTTCCGTGTCATGCAATTTCGTTTTGGTTTAATGGTTTTGAGTTAGGCCTTGCGAAGAAATAATACTTTGCTTGTCAACAAAATGGGGGTATAGGGAGGAGGGTTGTGAATTCACAAGCACAAGAAAAAAATTGTTTAAAAAGTAGAATAAATATATAATTATATATATTATGCTGGTACATTAAATAGTATTCGTTTGACACCAGCTTACCTAAGGTACATCTGCATCCGTATTCCCCTCCCCTCCCCCGCATACACACACAATGTCTCTCTACCTCTGCATCTGTCTTTCGGTCTACCTGTCGGTCTATCTGACTACCTGTCTGCCATTCTATCTCTCGTACTCTTACTCAGTCATCCGCTCATTCTCTCTCTCTCTCTCTCTCTCTCTCTCTCTCTCTCTCTCATTTTTTGTATCTCTCTAATAAATAGTAATTTATGGTATCTAACTACCAATTCTTTTTTCCCTCTGCACACCCTCTCTGTGCAGGTACTTACGGCACAGTAGAGATGGGGTTGCCTCTCAAATACAGTTTCTCTAGATTAACCATTGAGTCGAACTGGTAGTTGTTGAGAGTGACGATCCCATTGTCTGAGAGGTCGAGCTCCTGCAGAGCATCCAGTCCTAGCAGAGCTCGAGGTACGGCCACTAGACCGCAGGATGCCAAGCGAAGAGTGCGCAGGGTGTGGGCGGAGTTAGCGAGCAAAGGGGAGGAGCCAACCCCCAGAACGTCATTGTTGGTGGAGACCATGGGGTTTTCACTCAGGTCAACTTCCTGCGTAGAAAATTTAAATCAAAGAGTGTGAAATAGTAGAGCCTCTGATTAAACTCTATGGCTTAATAAGCATACACTTAATAAAGTAATCAAAAACTTTATTATTCAAGCTGATTCGGGTTTAGATCCATTTTTTTCGTCTCTTGCAAAGTAGTTGATCGGATACTTTCTCTCTCCCTCTCTCTCCTTCTCTCTCTCTCTCTCATCTCTCTCTCTCTCTCTCTTTCTCTCCTTAACGTTTCTCCATATATCTCTCTCTTTCTCTCTCTCTCTCTCTCTCTCTCTCTCTCTCTCTCTCTCTCTCTGGCTCAAGTCTTAGATATCTCTTTCTCTGTGTCTCTCACTTGCTCTCTGGGGGCGAACTGGCTCAAGTCTTAGATATCTCTTTCTCTGTGTCTCTCACTTGCTCTCTCTCTCTCTCCCTCTCTCTCTCTTCCCAAGTTTAACTTCAATGCTAGTAAGTAAGGCCAAACAAACACACTATGAATTAATAAAATGTTTGGGAGCTTTAATATGTTATGATATAAAAAATACTTTTTAAACCCTTTGTATTGAAACATAATTATCTGTTGAATAACGGGTTACTAACAAACTTTAAAACAGCTTTATCAAGATTCCGTCCTAGTGTATTAGAGATTAATTGGCATAAATTCAGATATTCAAAAGATATGTAACACTGCAAATGTGCACAGTATGCAACACAGATAAAAAGATAAATACCACGTATTAAATGATTTTTAAAGCATACGAGGAGCTTCGAACCAGGTACATCCCTTCCAAATATCTTTCCATTATAAAGAGACGTAGATTAAGTGCACTAATATCAAATAGCAATCTTTATTCAAATATTGCCATCTATTTAGAGCATGTGTTGAAAGCAAAAGAATCTTTAATATAAGTTTAACTGGCAACGCATTAGGCACTAGTGTCGCAGATGTCCTTTTTTGATTGTGTATACATGTACATGTATCTTGTTGTTTTGGATAATTCTGCCTGATCTATATATCTGCAATTGTTGTTGTTGTTGTTTTTATTGTTATTGTTGTTGTTGCGGTTGTTGTTGTTGTTGTTTGTACATTTTAGACTAAATCACATAGTTTGGCGTAAAATATTATAACTAAGAGTTACTGTCAAAAGAGTCATACATTGGAATGAGAGAGCTGAATCGAACGTGATGTTACCATTCTGTTACATTTTTCTTGAATATTGTAAAATTGTCTTTCTTGCCATGTTTGTTCAGGGTGAGAAGTCCATCTAACCAATAAACATCAATCAATCAATCAATCAACTAATCAACCAACCAACCAATCAATCAATCAACCAAACAATCAATCAATCAATCAAGCAATCAATCGATCAAGCAATCAATATGACAATATCTGTCTCTGTATGTCTGTCTGTCTGTCTGTCTGTCTGTCTGTCTGTCTGTCTCTCTCTCTCTCTTTCTCTCTCTCTCTCTCTCTCTCTCTTAGCTCTCTGTTTAACGTATCCTAGACGCTCAAGGAAAATGTGATTACATACGACGACAGGTCGCTCAACTATAGTTATAACCCACCAATGAAAGGTGTAGGCCTACCTGTAGAGCTTTCAGATCTGTCAGAGCCGCCGGCAGGTAGGCCAGATTTCCCCTGACCAGCTTGAATGACGTAAGCGTGGCGGCCACGGCTTTGAGTGATCCTGCAGGGATATCTTTTATAGCGTTGTCGGACAGGTCCAGAAGCTGATACAGTAGAATAATTTTAACATCATAAAGGTATTTGTCAAGACAATTTTTTTTTTCTTTTTTAATGTTGATATAACTATTACTGGTTAAATTTATCGCACATTATTTTGTACAGCCTTGTGATAATAACGCGACGCCAAACGTTTTGTCGTTCACGTTTTGATAAGTTATTGCTTTTTTAGAAATTTAAAAGAGAATTTTCTTCTTCCAATAATTTCCAGTTAGTAAATCATCATTATTATTATCATCATCACCATCATTTTCATCATCACCACCACCATTATCATCATAAACATCATCATCATCATCATCATCATCATCATCATCATCATCATCATCATCATCATCATCATCATCATCATCATCATCATTGCTAATATCATTTATAACATAACTACTTCATTTTAAAACTGCATGTGTGTGTGTGTGTGTGTGTTTCTTCTGTTTAGTTTTTTGTTTTGTTTTGTCTGTTTCTTTGTTTGTTTGTTTTTTTGTTGTTTTTTCTTTGCAAAGTTTTAGCCACGCACTAAACATTATTTTTGAAAGTGAATCGCTCTTCTAGTTTAATCTCCAAAGTTCTGAAAACGATCATATGCAGAGGTGCACAGCTTATTTTTTCCATTGTATGTTATAAGGACTATGCTGCGACGTGACACAAGAACAACGTCTGATATTTTACTTGATCCCACACTCGAGACAGAGTGGGATTATCAGAACTCCTGTCTCATCCGCTATTATTATAACTGACACCAACCCAGTAATCATATTAAATGGAACATTAATCTCTCTCTCTCTCTCTCTCTCTCTCTCCCTCTCTCACAAGCTCTTCGTTTAACGTATCCTAGGCTCTCAAGGAAAATGTGATTACATACGACGACAGGTCGCTCTCTTATACTTATAACCACCAATGAAAGGTGTAGGCCTACCTGTAGAGCTTTCAGATCTGTCAGAGTCGCCGGCAGGTAGGCCAGATTTCCCCTGACCAGCTTGAATGACGTAAGCGTGGTGGCCACGGCATTGAGCGACCCTGTAGGGATATCTTTTATAGCGTTGTCGGACAGGTCCAGAAGCTGACACAGTAAAATCATTTTAACATGAAAATATCAGTTGTCAAGACAATTGGTTTTTTTTTTCTTTTTTAAAGTTTATTTTGGCCGCCCATTAATTAATGCAGCCTTATGATAATAATGCTACACCAAACTTTGTGCCGTTCATCTTTTTTTTTTAGCTATTGCTATACATTTAAAAAAAGAATTATTTCTTACTATAATTTCCAGTTAGTAAATCATCATCATCATCATCATCATCATCATCATCATCATCATCATCATCATCATCATCATCATCATCATCATCATCATCATCATCATCATCATCATCATCATCATCATCATCATCATCATCATCATCATCATCATCATCATCATTATCATCATCATCATCATCATCATCAAGTATTTTTCATAGCATGATTACTTTAAAGATATTTGATTTTAAAACTGTATAAGTGTGTCTTCATTTTGTTTGATTTTTGTTGATATTATTTGTTTTTTCTGCAAAGTGTAAAATAGCAACAGTCAACAGGTCTAGCCACACAATGGGCATTATTTGTGAAAGTTAAGTGCTCTCCTAGTTTAATCTCCAAGTTTCTAAAAAAAGATCATATATAGAGGCGCACGGCGCATTTTTCCATTGTATGTTTAGAAGGACAATGCTGCCACGGGCCGCAAAACCAATGTCTGATATTTTACGTGGTTCCACACTCGAGACAGTGCGGGATTATCAGAACTTCTGTTTCATTCGATCGTTTCGATTCAAACTGAGACCGACCCAGTAATCATATTATCGGGCACATTATTCAGACCAAAACTCCCAACTCCCAGGGTGTGGGGGGGGGGGCGGTGGCCCAGGGGTAGAACATCGGCTTCCGACGCAAAAGGTCCCGAGTTCGAATCCTGGCGGTTGCGTTCCCTACTGGTTGGGTCGGTGTCAGTATAATGTGACCAGCTGAGACAGGAATCATGGTATCCCCGCCCTGTCTCGTGTGTGGCAGCACATACAATTGTCAGACGTCCGTCTTGGGGCTCGTCCACAATATAGCCTATATAGTGCTGATGCTGGACGTTAAAACCAACTCAACTCAACTCCCAACTCCCAACTGACCGTGAGTGCGTTGAACATGCTCAGCTCCGCCTGGAAGGAGGCGAGGCTACAGTTGACCAGTCGGAGCTCCAGCAGAGTGTTGTCGAAGGCGGCGGTGGCGCCCTGGCGCAGGAAGGACACTTTGTTGTGCGACATGTCCAGGTACTGAAGCCTGGTCAGCGAGCTCAGAGCAGAGGGCCAGTACCGCACCGAGGTCTGGGAGAAGTCCAAGCTGGAGGAGGAGGAAAGGGGATAGAGAGAGAGCGAGAGAGCGAGGGAAAGAGAGAGAGAGTGAGAGAGGGAGAGAGAGAGGAAGAGCGAGAGTAGACCTTGGAA